>CAUYLG010010454.1:0-40435 GCA_963573385.1 Cacajao melanocephalus | reverse complement strand
AATTATTGGCATAAAAGAGGTTTTTAATACCCATTTTTAGACTGCATTCTAGCCTGGGCAATAGAACAAGAATCCCGTTCTCTCTCCCTCTTTCTCTTCCTCTTTCTCTCTTACATTCTTTTTTCTTTCTTTCTTTCACTCTTTTTCTCTTTTTCTTTCTTTCAAAAAAAAAAAGATGTCTTCATTTGTTTGTACTTCTATAATAAAATACCGCAGATTAATTTGTATGAACAGAAACTTATTGGCTCACAGTCCTGGAGGCTCAGAAGTCCAATATCAAGATGCAAACATTTGGCAATGACCTTCTTGCTGCATCATCACAAGGCAGAAGAGCAAAAGGGCAAGAGAGGGAGAAAGTGCATGACAGCATCAACCCATTCATGTCTTACTCACCTCTTAAAGGTCCCACTTCCTAATATTGTTACAAGGGTAAGTACATTTCAACATGAGCTTCTGAAGGAGCAAACATTCAAACCATAGCAAAGAGTATTGCCTGGGAAGAAGCAAGGCATGGCATAACACCACCTGTGGAACATTTGCTGTATATTTGAAAAGAACGTATATTCTGAAGTTGTTGGGTATAATATTCTATAAATGTCAATTAGGTCTGCATGTTTGATAATTGATAATGTTATTCAAGGTCTTGATATCTTTAATTTTTATCTTCTAGCAACAACTAAGAGAAAAGTGATAAAATTTCTAACAATAATTGTGGATTTGTCTGCTTACTTTAGTTCGCCATTTTTTCTTCTTGGATTTTGAAATTCTACTTTGTTATACCCTTAAGATTATGTCTTGTTATAAACTGGTGTTTCTCAATAAAATGACCGTTTTTTTATGTGTTTGTAAAAAAAGTGATCTGCTGAATTTTAACAAAATATATTGTCCTCAATATCTCTAACTTGCTCTTTACCAATGTCCTTTCTGCTATATAGCAATGTATTTTTTACACCAATGTTTTACTTCCATTACATAAAATTACTTTTAACAAATGCAGTATTTCCATCTTCCTGAGAATATCTTAATTTGTTTCCTTAGTACGCACTATTATCTTCGTTGAGTCTTGTGTTTCTGATTCATATTCATGGCTTTCCTCCAATGTTGGGTGATACTCTGTCACATACTCATCTTAGTAGTGAAATTTCCTTATGAGCCTTCTGTGTTTATTCCACAATGTGCTTGTAGAAGAAATGGGACAGGCTGGGAACGGTAGTTCACGTCTGTAATCCCAGTATTTTGGGAGGCCAAGGTGGGCAGATCACGGGGTTAACAGATTGAAGACAATCCTGGCCAACATGGTGAAACCCATCTCTACTAAAAATACAAAAAAAAAGAAAAAAAAAAGAAAAAAAAAAGAAAAAAAATTAGCTGGGTGTGGTAGTGCACATCTATAGTCCCAGCTACTCAAGAGGCTGAGGCAGGAGAATCACTTGAACCCAGGAGGTGGAGGCTGCAGTAAAGTAAGATTGCACCACTGCACTCCAGCCTGGCAACAGAGTGAGACAGACATAAAGAAAGAAAAGAAAAAAGAAAGAAAGAAAGAAAGAAGAAAGAAAGAAAGAAGAAAGAAAAAAGAAAGAAAAAAAAAGAAAAAGGAAGAAAAAAGAAAAAGAAGAAAGAGAAAAAAGAAAGAGAAAGAAAAAGAGAAAGAAAGAAGAGAAAGAAGAAAGAAAGAAGAAGAAGAAAGAAAAGAAAGGACAGTCTGCTGGGCATGGGAAACAGGCCTCTTTAAGTGTAAAGGAATGGTAGGACAAATTTCTAGTCAGGATGTGCCAGTAGCTAATGACCTGGGAACAAAGGATCCCTTTTCCTCTAGGTCTTACCCACTCTGAAAACTTAGCTGTTTCTCCAATTCAAATGTCCTCCTTCTCTTCTCTGACTTGGGAGAATCTCTTTATTGTTCTCTTCCTGAATCAAGGAAAGAGCAGTTATATATAGGAGTCAAAATGCCTAGGATACCACACAATGCATGTAACAAATTATTCCTGGTTCTGAGAACCCTCCTAGCCACCTTCCTTTTTCAACAACACCCTTCATCATATACTTTGAATTATCGATTCGTTCTTCATTCATATACTGTTTGTCTCCCTTCTTTCCAAAATTCATCACAATTGCTGGCCTATGGAGCACATTATTTCTTATGGTCTAGTGAGATTATGGATTTACTTATTGAAATACTGTTTAAATTCTTTTAAATGTTTGAGGCAAGAGGAAGCTGCAGCAGGTACTCATCCTGCCATTTTGAAATGAAAGTGTCTTGTTTTCTCAGTGAAATGAAAAACAAATATGAAGAATTAAATAGTTGTAGGGATTTTGTTTGTAAAACCTACTGTTCATATGTGAGTATCAGAGCAATGTCTTTTTTTCCCTCCATTCACATAATCACTATCTGTGACTGGCCATGAAAAAGCCTATGGTAACCTGGATGATATAAAAAAGACAGAACTTCATAGTATTTAACTGTGCAGCTAGAATTTCTTTATCTGGTAGTGACAGACCCTTCGGCACTGATGTGATTTTTCTTCTCCAGTCTAATAGTATAAAATTGCCCCAGACCATGGGGTCTGGGCTCCTATGTCTTGGAGGACTTGCTATTATTCCTCATTCACTGTCAAGACCACTGAACTTTAAGAACCTTATAACAACTCAGCAATATAGATATCTCTATACAGCATGTGAGAAAACAGTCTCAGTGAAGTTAAATTGCTCAAACTCACAAAGCTAATTATAAAGTCAAATGCTGAACTTGCTGGCCCAGATTCTGCCTCTCTAAAGTAAAATGTTCTTATTCAATCCCTTCCAAAGGAAACCAGAATGCCGCTCCATTTCCCTGTATCCCATGTTAAAGTTTAAGAAATGTGAAAGTTCCAGACAGAACCAACAGAACTCTTCTTTATCTCACACACACACTGTCTGTCTCTGTCTCTGTCTCTGTCTCTCTCTCCCCCGCACCTTTCCCTCACCCTCTCTTCCTCTCACCCTTTCTCTGATAAGAATCCTGGCTGGGCACGGTAGCTCTCACATGTAATCCCAGCATTTTGGGAGGTCAGTTTAAATATAATTCTAAAGCTGATACTATAATAAATTATTTTCATAAAAATATTCATTGGATCACTTGAGCCCAGGAGTTCAAGACCAGCCTGAGCAACAGAGACCCCAACTCTATAAAAAAATAAAACAATTAGCCGGGTGTGGTGGTTCTTGCCAGTGGTCCCAGCTACTCAGGAGGCTGAAGTGGGAGTACCACTTGAGCCTAGGAGGTTCTGGCTGCAGTGAACCGTGATCACGCCATTGCACTCCAGCCTAGGCAACAGAGTTAGAGCTTGTCTCAAAAAAAAAAAAAAAAAAAAAGAAAAGAAAAAAAAAGAATCCTGCTTACTCAATACAGTATACTTTAAGATAGCTCCAGCCCAATGTGATAACTCTTTTGTAACTTCTACTGTATTCACTCTATAATACCCACCAAAAAAATCTTCATCATGTAAGATGTTGAACCATATGAAATTACTGTTTTGATAATCCAAAAGTGGTCAAACATTGGCAATTTCCTGTGGTTCAACCCGATATACTGTCTTTAATTAACAGGGTGGACAATTTTTATACTTTAGAGGGAACAGAATTAGGTGAAACTCCGTCTCTACTAAAATACAAAAGACTAGCTGAGTGTGGTGGTGCGTGCCTGTGGTCTCAGCTACTCAGGAGGCTGAGGCAGGGGAATCACTTGAACCTGGGAGACGGAGGCTGCAGTAAGCTGAAATCATGCCACTGCACTCTAGCCTGGTGACAGGGCAAGACTCTGTCTCAAAAAAAAAAAAAAGTATGTATATTAGTGTATGAATTCCTCATATTAGTGCCCTGAGCTTTGTTGAGGATCTACCTTAGTAAGGCAGCTTGAGGTAGGCAGATCCTTTCCAGAATTAGATTTAAGTGTTTCTACTGGAGAAATTAGTTTGCCCCTGATGTAGAGGTAGAATGAGGCAAGGAGAAGCTTACCACAGAGTGCAAATTCTGGAAATTTGTGAAAATCATTTGGATACTGCTTAGATCAAGAAATGAAATATTTGAGGTAATACTGTCTTGATCTCAAGGATCAAAAAGCTCCAGGTAGCATCTCAGATACTGCTCTTCCATGTATTTCTTGAGAGTAGTCCACGCTATGAGTCAAGAACCAAAGCTGTGTTTACTCACATGGCAGTGAGATAAGCATTCATTAAACATTCATTGACCTAAGGAACAGTCATCCCAATTAGACTGTCACTATTTTACTGGATATTACGTAAGATGATCTGAATTTCATACAGTGCCTTAAGCGTGTGTTTGAAACTTGAAAGGCATTCATTTAACAGCTCAGATTCTGATTGTCAATCAGCTTGAAGGCTGGTAAAAATATTCTGCCAAGATAGGTATATTAACCTTTGTCCCAGGTAAGATAAGATCATAAACTAATAACCTGGTCACATAAGAGAACAGTACCACTCATTTTGATTGATAAATGTATTAGGCAACAGCGAGATTCAGGCACTTAGCTGTCCATCTTCTCTGTCATTTAAAGTTGAGGCTAATACTAAGTGCAGAAAGCCTTATTCCACAATCTCATTAGTGACATCCAAGAAGTATGTGAATTTTCAGAGCACATTCGTGTGTGTGTTTTCCTATTTATCTTAGTCACATGCATAAATTATGCCTTTCTCAATAATGTATAAGTTTCTTAAAGCATCCAAGTTTTCCATTTATTTGTCATTTTCCCTCCAAAATATTTCCTTCTAATGACTAATGTTTAAAAAAATAAGTTGATAATAATTGAATTGTTTAATTTTAATCTATACAAATTAAAAGACTAAGAGAATTTTATAACAGAAACATTTAAAAATACTTAAAATACCATTTGAAAGCTTTAACTACATCATAACAGACAATGGTGCAAGTTGAGGAATATCTGAATATTTAATCCCTCATTATGAGCATATTTTAAAACATGCCTTTGGTTTATGTTTAAGATAATGAATCATCTGTATTACTATTATTACCACCATCACACAGGAGCATTAGGATATGACTATTACAAACGGACTCAATTTAGGAAAGACTTTTTGAAGAAGACAAAAACACTGTGAGATTAAATAATTTATTACCATTGCTAAGATGAACACATATACTTAATACTCAATTTTATGCAGAACTTTAAAAAAATAGTTTTAATACAGTATCAAAATTTACACAAGTTTATTTTGTCAAAAGACCAGTGTCCCTTGTATTAGCTTCTGCAGGCTCTGCTGCAGGCACAAAAGCTTATTTTAAATGTCTTCAGAGTGTAGGAATACAACAATTTAAGGATGAAAGCTTTCCTAGGAAAGAAGGTGTATATATAGCAAGCAATTTTCTTTTATAGAGTAATAATATTTTAAAATATAACATTTTAAAAGGGAAGCTTAAATTGTAACCCAATTATGATAATTAGAGAGATAATTCTACAGTAAATTAATTCATAAATATTTTCTGAAAATAGAGGGATGATTTTTCATCACAGTAACAATTTTGAAAGTATAACAAAATTCCATCACATTCTCCTACTAGTGACAATTAATTCATTATGTAATGAACCTGTTTAAAACAACAACAACAGAGAATATCTGCTATGAATCAAATCTCAGAAATTTAGAACCTATCCGAAAACTGGGAATTGTTGCATTCCTCATTTTATAACGTTAAATTACTGTAAAAACGTAGCATTCGGTCACAGGCCTCTTGCACATTCATACAAGAAACTATCATTGCATTTGAATAAACACAAAATACCTATCATAGCATTTCCAGTACACACATTCTAATATTATATATATGTATATGTATACCAAAAATAAGAAATAAACTAAGCAAAGCTAGCACACCTCTTTTTCAAACCTCAAGCAATCTGAACAAGAGCTTTTAGCCTCAATAACGAAGGACATGCGTCAGTATCATAAAATGTGAGATAGCTGCAATAGGCAAAGAAAGCTTTTTCATGAATGCAGTGCAATATTTTAAAGTTTACATAAAGTTTATTAAATATACAGCATGTCTAGAAACTAATTTGTAGAAATCTACATCTCACAGCTCAAAACACTTAGAAAAATTATGTTTGCTTGTTTTTTAGTTGAAATTGTTAATATTAACATCAATGGCTACACTGAGTGAATATGAAGATTGGTGTGCCCCAAGATGTGTCTTTATGAGAAACTCATTAAGATGAAAAAAAACACATTTCTAATGACCAATTGAAATAAATGGTACTCTCTGATAAGCACTCTACAAAGTCTTGCTATCCTTCTAGCCGGTAGGGAGAATTTACGTGGTATTTTTTAGCACCTCAGAAGTCAAAACAAAACTCCAGAAATTTAATCTTATCTTGCATCCAAATTAATGATGCATCAGGAATTCGTATTTGGTTTGTCAACTGAAGTATTAAAGAGGTAGATGCCCAATTCTCAAACTTGGGAAGCTGGAAAATACCTCTTCATATCTTCAATATGACACCATAGAAAACTCCCACCATTAGGTGCAATGAGTCAACTCTATCCAAACCACTGAGGCTCCACTGAACTCTTAAAACTATGCAGGTTTCCCAATGACAATATTAGATCTGGGGAGTTAAAAACACTTAGTTCTAATGAAAACACTGGTACCAAAATGGTGATTTTCAAAGCTACCTTGTTTGAGATTGACTGCTGTGGACACTGAGGTGAGAGACACAGAATATCAGCTTGAGGGGAGAAGCTGTACTACAGGTTTTAGAGGGAAGATATGTGCAATGTACAATCACTCTATGTTTCTCCATGAGTCCAGGTTTGTGGAAACCCACTCTTTCCTTTTTCTTCTTCTTGTCATCTGTCTTTTTCTGGCAGTGGTGATCTCCTGTTTGAAAAAGAATGCATCTCACATTGGTCCTTTGTACTGGTTTCCTGACAAATGTTGCCTAATTCCAGGACACGAACCTGCAGCATCTCCAAGTTTCTTCCACACAACCTTAAAAAAAAGAAGGAGGAGTGATTATCTTATTTTTCCTCTTCTACAAGGAGATTTATGGTTTTTAATGGGAAATTAAGAGAGGAGCAAAGATGAAGTAAAGACAAGAGACAAAATATCCACATGAATGAGTTTAAACACAAAATAAAATGTGATGACAAGCTTCTTAAAACACAAGAACTACTTAGTAGTTGGGACTACTACTCCTTGTTAGTAACCAGGGTCAAAATTTTAAAATGATATACTAACTTAGTCTAGTTACAGAAGTGGTCCCCAACTCTGACTGCACACTAAGCACTTGAGGAACTCTTAAACAGTAACCCCCATCCTCGAAGATTCTGATTTCACTGGGATAAGTGAGGCGTGGACAACTGCATGCATTTTTTTAAAAAGTTCTCAAAGTAATTCTAATGTGTAGCCAGGATTAAGAACACATTAACAAGATCATCCTTGTTCCTATATCATACATCCATAACAAAGGATATCAGTGTTTAATGTGCTGAGGAAAATAAAGGAGCTTTTGTTATTGAGTTATTTAAGTCCTGAAGTGGTAGTCTTAGGGCTACTAGTGAATTTCTCTGGCTTTTTCTACAGAGTGGGATCATCAGTTGTCACAAATCTTAGCTACCAAGCAATATGATCTCTTGGATTTCCAAAACAGAAAGCATCCAAATGTAGGAAAATGATAAGAATAAATTTAAGAATCACTGAAAGAGATACAATTACAATATGTTAGAAGCTGGGCCACAAAGAGGGACAAAAGGTGCAATCAAGAAAAATGTAAGCATAAAAGTAAAACTACTGAATTCACCAATAATATATCAGTACACTAATACTGACTGTAATACACATATATGCACATGCACAATAACAGCCATAACCCTCCAGACTATTTCAAGGATTATGATTAGACTGATTGCACAAAACTTTATATTACTCTAACATGAACACAAAACTAGTTTGTTCATTAATTATTCATAAACTATTTCTTTTGTTTGGTTTTGTTTTTGCTTTTAAATAGAAGCAGATACTACCGGGAAACCCAATATCATTCATAGTAATATACAATATAGGGCTCTGTTTACCTTCATCTCTAAGCCAAAGGAACTATTAATCTCAATGTATCAGCATATACCATTCTATGGCATAAATATCATGTTGCACTCAAAAGGAGTTGAAGTTAGGGTTCTTAAATATCTGGAAAGGAATTAGTAATATATAGCAATGGATGGCTCAAGCTATAGACAAGAGAGTTAGGAGTCTCATTTCTTAATTAATTGACAAGACATAAACATTGAATCAAAAAGCCAAAGGATGCTATGGACTTTCTTTTTCTAGCCCTTAAATGGAATTACATCTATGCAGAATGCCCTGAATGTGTGGTTTAGAAGCAGAGGGTAGACTGAAGGACCTTACAGGGATCATAGACACCAGCATTAGATGGCTACAACTCAAAAGTGCAACTTTTCTTCAGATATTGAAATGTATAACGTAATGAGCTTAACCCAGATATAACTATGTGGTGAAAGGAAACTCTTAAAGAAGGCAGAACTTTGAAATAAACCAACAATACTAGGGTTGACACAGGAGTAGTGACTTATTCACTAAAAAGGAATAACAGGTGTGTGTTTGAGAATGACTGAGATGACCAATCAAGTATTTCGACTGTCCTCAGGGAATTTACAAGGGCCAAACAGACAAATCTAAAATAAAACAATTACTACAAAAAGACAGACTTACTATTTCTTGGGGGGCATATATTTATTTCTGTAGCACGGTTTGGGACGAGAATAACTCACTACATACTAAGCCACATGATGGTAATATGAATAATAATCCTTGGTGTGTAGATATCCAAAACATCTTATCTCTAGAAGCAATACTAGAAACTACAGCAAAACTTCTATTGTCCCAAGTTCTTTCTCATATCATGAGAAAGCTGTATTTTTCTGTGACATTATTATAAAGGCATATAATTTCTCTACTAGAAACCAAGACTTCACAACCTTCCCTGATCTATGAAACTGCTTTACAATCTGCATTTTTATTTATTCTGTGGCATTTACTATGTGTCTTTGATCATAAATTTTTTAATGGTGACAATATTATTTTTTAATTATTTCCAAATATATAAACTTGAGTAAGAATCAGATTTGGTTGTTTGCATTTTTTCCTCAAATTCTGGGGATCAAAGACAAAAGCAGACAGAAAACATACTGCTAGAGAACTTTTAAGGGTAAACAAGGAGGCCAAGCTTTTGTCTTTCTGTAAGTATCTTATATAGTGAAAAATAAAAAAACAACACTATATGGTGCCTCTTTCAATTAATTTTTGAAAATGCAGGTAAACAAAAAGATCAACAT
This sequence comes from Cacajao melanocephalus, assembly GCA_963573385.1. NCBI lineage: Eukaryota > Metazoa > Chordata > Mammalia > Primates > Pitheciidae > Cacajao > Cacajao melanocephalus. The sequence continues at coordinate 31,070 of CAUYLG010010454.1, read as the reverse complement.
AAAACTAATCAAAATCCAATCCAGTAATGGGTCTTTACTGAGGCTAAGATATGAATTTTCTAATGTCCAGAAATCGAAAGGAAGGAAAGGGAAGGGAAAGAGAAAGAAACAATCCTAGATGTTTTTTTTTTTTTTTTCACAGAAATTCTGGCATTAAGCACCGTGGAGATGGCCCCCCTTTATAAGATACGGTGCTTTTCATTCTTTGGGAAAGAAAATGGAAGTCCCCAGATTTACCACACTTAGGGAAGTGGAAAGAAGCGGTCCTCAAAGGAAATCTTGGTGTACTCCTGATTTCACTATTCATTAGAAAATAGCTTGAGCAAGTAACGTAATTTCTGGATCTTAGTTTCTTCAAACATAGAATTAGAGTGTTGGGGTTCTTACTCAGGGGTTCATATCTGAATTGCCTGAGGTCTGATGTTAAACTCAGACATCTGAAATATGAAGGAGGTCCACATACTATTCTTTGGACAAACACCAGAGAATGACCTCTGGCCCCTTCTAGTTTGACAGTTTCTATTATCCGACCTTTCTCTCTCATTCCATAGCCAACAGATGGGAAGCAATACACGTTCCTAAGTATGTGGCTCACTTTTTAAAATTTATCTGAGGGAAATATTCAAATTGAAAATCTTAAGCACAGTTTGAAAAGCTACAGAAGGTGAACAGTGGTGCATTTAGGAAACATGACATCTAGAACTAGTGACCTTTTGAAAACAGACAACAGATATGCAGGGGAAAAAAATAAATTATAAAGGGTTGGAAGAGAAAAATTAGCCACAACACAGGCAAGCAAGAGACCAAAATCTCATTCCAGCACATAAAAAATGCCCAGGGGACTTATGTAACATTTACTGGATTCCAGAAACATCTCGAGGAGGTAGATGAGTGAGAATATCTGGTCCTAATAGATCTAAAGCTGAAGGGTATTTCCTGGCAATTTTCACATCCTGATAGGATAAAGAATATAAGGATAAAAGTATAATGTAAACCTAATTAAAATCAATGTTTAACATGATCAGTGCTTAACCATGATTTCTTGCATTTAACAATGGCTTCCTCTACAATATTCCATTTAGCTATTCAAAGTTTCACAATTTATATTCTTGATTAAATGATAACATCTCATGAATATTACTCAAAATATTAAAATTTTGTCAGGGATTAATAGTAAAATCCAAGCCATATTAATGATTGTGTTGAATATGCATCATGAAAATAACATATCTTTTTTTTTGTTTTTTTTTTTTTACTGTGTTCTCTGACTTCATGGATAGATTTCTATTTGTCTACCCTCTTTTTTTTTTTTTTTTAATCTGAGACAGGGTCTCATTCTGCACCCAGGCTGGAGTGGAGTGGTGTGATCATTGCTCATTGCAGCCTCAAACTCCTGCGCAAAAGCAATTTTCCCTCTTCAGCCTCCCAAAGTGCTGGGATTATAGGTGTGCGCCACTGTGCCTGGCTTATCTTTTAGGTTCTTATCTATCTAATCTCAACTGACTATATTCTGAGTTTAGGTCAACAACTGAAAGCTAAAGATAATTCTTTGCATGACATGAAGCACACATATAAGATATATGAAGAACTGAGCAAAATTACCTAGTAAGGTGGTGATTTTTTCCAATAATAGTTACAAGTAAATCTGAAGGTGGTTGTATTTTCTTTATCATAGGTTTTTAAACACTGATCTTTAACGAACTTCTTTGAAGTATAAAAAAAGAAACCCATTTATTTTATCAAAATTAAAACACATTTTAGTAAATTTAATATTTAGAAATGTTCGTAGATTCTTCTGGAATACAGAATTGGATGATCATCTCTGAATATTTTGTAACATGATTGTGTTAATAAAACTACAATAAAATATACTGAATATAAAAACAAGAGAAATTGGTTTTTCATATAAAAATGTAAAGGCATTTGGTCAGCATTTAAAAAATATTCATAAAACAATAGCTAAGCTACGATGTGGCTTTCAACACAGAATACACAATAAAGCACATTAAACTTACATTGCACATTTCTCTGACTATAGCTTTTTCTGTCTCACTAAGGTCATGTTCATACTCTTTACCCTGCTGACGATCTATAGTTTCCTGAACATCCAAGACCTGGATTTGTTGAAAAAAGAAAAGCAAATTTCACATGGAAAAAAAGCTTGTTAGTTATGATAAAACCATCAAGGAGCTCCACTTTGTAAAACCTTTAGTTTTTTCCATGTCTGCATATCGGAGTGGATTAGTATATGGCAAAATATTTTTTAAATAGCTGATTGTTCTGAAATCTATTTGGAATGAATTCTATTTGATTTTAAAATGGCCATTAAAAGCCATCCATTGCATCACTAATAATCAATGGAACTCATTAATGTCTAAAATAAGTATATGCATTTACTTTGGTCATTAAGATAATCTCACTGTGTCAGCCATTTGGAGATAATCAGTAACTCTTGCTCCACTGTAATGTTGGCCAATATAATTATGTGCCAAATGGTCCAAATGATATGTAGACATGGCCTGTATAAAAGATGATTTAAAAAGATGATAGTGACAGGTGAAACTGGTCAAAACCCAGGAATATGCACATAAGAACTACTGATCTCGCAGTTCTTGCCTGGACATGTTCCCAGTACCTGAGAAAAGGCGTGTGGAGGTGGCTCTTTGACAGCATCAAAGAGAAGCACTGGCTCCTTATAGTGAAAATATTTGAACAACACTTTAAGTATCTTTCATGAAAGCAAAATGTCTTGGAATAAAATGCCTTTTAAATAATTTTAGAAGTTTATGTTTCCACTTCTCTAAGTTAGTCCAAAATAGGTTAAAAATATTATTCCTTTAAGAATGTCTAAAGTCTTCTTGTGGCTACTTTTTATAGTAAAAAAGGAGAAAAAAAGTTTGGCTTTCTGTGCTGTTTGTTGTTTTTAATCTATATCAGTTTATAAATCAAAATGTTGAAGTAACACAATAACTAATGCTTTTCCTAGAAGTTCCAATAGAATCGACACCAACTGCAACCCTGCTAGGCTACTTGATTCTGTCGTCATCATGGTCAGTGTTGATGGTCACATCTAAAGGTGCTACCTGAGAATTTACAACAATTGAGCCAAATTAAATGACTTAAGCATGAAGTAGGACCTTCCATGTCAAGTTCATAGATACTATCTGAGTCTAACTAGAGTTCAATCCTGTAATAAATAACCTGATCACAAATGACTTTCATTAATTTGAAACTTCTAGCAATTATTACTATATAAATACTTCTTCTGAGTCCTGATACTCACCTCAAATTACAGTTAATTTACCTTCTTTACATATTTAGAGAAAATCACCGACTGTGCTTGGTGAATATTCATAGAAAACATAAAGAGCTCCTTGAGCAAGCTCATTTACCTATGAATTTGATTTGTAATGCACCTCAGAGAAGTGTACTTCAAATCAGTTAATTTTTACTAAATGAAGTGAAGCTCCAATTAATAGTTATCATAAATTTCAAAACAGGAGAAATAATAGTGTTATTACAAATGTGCTAATTTCTTACGGTGATTTACATTTCCCCACAAACCATGACCAGATATTTTCTAAAGCCTAGAGTTTTCTATAAAATCTATCAGAAAGTGAGAAACTGAGCCACTGTACTAATTATTCTTTTCAGAATAGACATATCTCATGATAAAAATCAGCTCCAGATAAGTAGCTCTCAAAAACAAAACATGTCAAGTGACCACAATTTCTTTTCCTTATATTGAAATCTTTTTAAGATGCATTTTCCAAAAATGATGTTTAACTCCTGGAAGCAAATGCATTTTATATTTAAGGGCCCCCAGTTATCCAATAAAGATGTTTCAGTTGCTCAGTATCACTCATGTGCCAACCAAAGACACTTATGTGTACTGAATGTATCTCCCCTTCTGGAGATACATTTATTTATTTATTTATTTATTTATTTATTTATTTATGAGACGGAGTCTCGCACCGTCACCCAGGCTGGAGTGCAATGGTGCAATCTTGGCTCACTGCAACCTCCGCCTCCCAGGTTCAAGCAATTCTCCTGTCTCAGCCTCCAGTGTAGCCGGGATTATGGGCACCTACTATGCCCAACTAATTTTTCGTATTTTTAGTAGAAATGAGGTTTCACTATGTTGGCCCGGCTGGTCTCAAACTCCTGACCTCGTGATCTGCCCACGTCAGCCTCCCAGAGATAAAATTTTATATGAAAATTAGAACTAAATTCAGAGAAAATTAAGGAGCTCTTCCTTGCCCTCCCCTTCTTTTTAATCCACACTAACAGCTGCATTGAGAAATCTGGAAAAAATTTCAATGTGACCCACTATGCTGATCTGATTCAAATAGCAACTGCCATTTAACAAGGCAACAGGCTGGAATGGCTTTCAAACAGTTTGAATAGGAGGACAAGTTGCTGCTTTTGGAGTGTGTGTACAGGCTTTAATACTACAAGATTGAAGCCAGTCTCTGTTCCATTTTCTACTTATAAAATGCTTTTCAGATAGCTAGTGCCTGATTCATGCTAAAGTTCATCCAAGTGCTGCCACAGAGAACAACATATTCAATCGTCCATAAACCAACATCCATCAGAGGCAAAGCAGTGCCCCTCACACTGGCTGTGTCTTCCCAGGAATTCCTCTCAGTTGCTCACTTTGTGAATTATCCCAACAAAGACAGAAAATGCCAAGTGCATTGCCACTGGCCACTCACATGGTTGCCCTACCTTCCCTCATCAATAATCAGTATATGTTTAGGAAAAGCAAACTCACTTTATATAAGCTAAAGCAAAATATACTTAGGGAGCAAAATCTTTGCTAAAACTTAATTATCTCAAAATGAAATAAACACTTTGAAGTTCTCATCTATGTATTTGTTTTGTACGTGCCACAGAAAGTGTAGCCCATTCCAAAAGAGGAGTGCATCTCAGTCTGATGATAAATCATTTTGAAACTGAAACAATTTTAAGAAGAGTCGTGAAACTCGTGTGGTAAAAGCAGAACTGAAGCACTCTCCCTGTTTTATGGGTCAGAGAGGTTTGACCAAAGCTACTTATTAGAAATTATAGATAGATTTGGTAGACAGTGTTTCATACTTTGGAATTGATAAAATTTCAAGAAACTGTCTCAATTTTTAAGATGATTCTTATTGCTTGCAACAGTTTCTTCTCTGAGATAGGTAAGTATTTATATTGTTTGTTTATTATTAATTGTACTTATAATACCAACTTTTCATTAATTTTACTTATTGGAAAGCTCATTATTGGTAAAGAAAATATATGACAAATTTTACACAAAATTTTGTGAAATCACTGCAAAATGTGAGAAAGACACAGAAGTAAATTAGCTTTATGTATAAGACCATATATCTATTTTCTACTCTTCTATAATGGAGCATTAACTGGAGTTTGAGAACCCAATTTCTACTTAGAAGAGGAAAGAGTAGGTTTTTACTTATTTCAATATTTTATTTAAGTTGTATAACGTACTTCGATTGCATCAAAAAAGAATAATGTGGTATCCTTCCATATTCTGGCCAACTATCAACTCCCTGTATTTGAAGACATCCATGCTACAAACATTGCACATAAACTACCTATCACAATTTTTTACAAGTATGGATGTACATGCACAGACTTCAACTTTGATGCAGATAGGTATGAATCACATTACTCAAAACAAAATGATAAAACTAGAGATTCAACCATAATAAGTACTCAAATTCACTGTCAGTTTAGAACAATTAAAATCATACTTCAAAAGTTAAGATTTAAAAAGTTACACCATAAGGAGTCAAAAAATAAAGTATCTATGGTTCAAGCAAGACTGTGAGGACTACTAGACTACAGCGAACAAGCCACAACACAACTGAAGCTCTGGAGAAATGGTTGCACACAGTTGGTTACCTTAAGAGAATGTACCACAGGTTCAGGCTGCTGGGAAGGTGTGGCATGTCCACTGAAGCTAGCTGCGGAGTTGGGTGAACTGTTACTCCCATCAGCCCCTGATGACAACCTAAAAGAACCCTTAGTAGAAAATCAACAACTTTGTTATTAAAACAAAAGTCGTTTATGACTACAAAGATGTCATTCAATATTCAGTTTCACTGCCAAATGAGAATTAGCCATTTTGGTACTTTTCCCTAGCCTATCCTACAATGCTATCAACCTGTTCATTGGAATTTACTTGCTGCTTGACTAGCAATATAACATAATGAAGAGCGACCTCAAAATGTTGCCAGATGCCATCTCTGACTTACAAAGAGAGCAATGCCCCACCCTCAAGTAACGGCCCTTAAACACATTTCAAGAATGATTTTTGAAACTCAATACTCGAGAGTAGGAAATTCATGAGTTACTCCATAGCTGAGTTAAACATGCTCACTCAGCAAACCAAATGCCATATTCCATATGTCTCAGAATATGTAGACACATCACATTCTTGTGTTGGAGAAACTGTGTCTCTTACAAAACCCTTCTTTGAGGGAAAGACCTATAATAAAGCATTTTCCAAAAAGATTTATCCAAATTCAACATTTTCTTTGAAAACTGAAAATTGTCCTTTTCTGGTCTTTTTTAAAAATGAAAAATGCAATAGATACAAATTATGTATTTTTAGTTTAGTGATTCTTCAACTTAATTGGTGAGAAACTAGAACCTGGACATGATTAATTTGACATGTGCAGGCCACATTCATCTGTACAAGAACCGGAAATTTCCCTAAGGATCTGTACTTTTTCTAAAGGGTGCTTGACGGAAGACTAACGGATCAGCAAAGAAAAAGAGAGCATCAGTTATCTACTCTTCTAGAAAAAGCAGTCAAATGGGAATTTTCCAAATCTATTTTTATCTAAGTCATTACACTATTAGAGAACCTGAGAGATTTTTAATTTCTGGCTATCAACCTATTTGCAGATTTTTTTCATGTCTAATTGATTAGTAATTGCTCCATTCAAGTTTATTCTATCAATCTAATATCTCAAAGAGGAGCCACTGAAGGTGTATTATATGAATTCATAAAGAGAGAAACAACGGTAGTTTGGAATATTAATTTGCAGAATCTCTCCATCACTCAGGCTTGAGTGCAGTGGCACAATCATTGCTTACTGCAGCCTTCAATTCCTGGGCTTAAGCAATCCTCCCACCTTACCCTCCTGAGTATCTGGGACTATAGGCATGTGCCATTATGCCTAGTGAAATTTTGTCTTTTTCACAGAGACAGGGTCTCACTATATTGCCCAGATTGGTCTTGAACTCCTGGCCTCAAGTGATCCTCCTGACTCAGCCTCCCAAAGTGCTGGAATTACAGGCATGAGCAATCATGCTCAGCCAAGCGTAATTTATGCTGTATATTTTAGAGATAAGAGGAGAAATCTGCACATAGCAATTATAGGTATGGATTACATGTAAACCATGCTTTATAGGGAAAGTGGATTATTATTAACTTAATATTATTATTGCAGATTATTATTTTCACAGTTTGGAAGATTTTCTCCCTTTCTCTCTTGCTGTCATTTCTCCTATGTCCTCAAAAGCTCCTCTTGTCACCTCACAAACTTACTAAGGCCACATTATTTTCCCTGCTCAAAGAGTTGTACGATCCAGTCAGGTCCTGCCCCTAGCCTCACTACCCAACACAGAGAGGAAGCAGTAGAATATAGCACGTAGTTGGCTTCCTCAGCTTCTGTTCTCCATTCTCCATTGCTACTACAACTAAAACGTACAACAGGTGATGAAACAGGATTGTCAATTAGAACAGCCCCAATCCCCTCAGGGAAAATAAATTTTGTTTTCCTGTATTTGTAACCCCGATCACATCAGACACAATAATGCCTGATACACCTAACAGAAGGGAGATTATCTGAAGCTGAAGTTGAAGATGGTTAAGGGACACACCCTTCCCCCACCCTCACATTTTGGAATCTTCTTCCTCTGTACTTTGGATCTTTTGGAATCAAATGGTTCTAAAACCAAGGAAGTACAAAAGGAAGCTCCTCTTTCCCGAGTAACTCTGGTCCTCTACTCTTCTTTCCTCCAGGTACCACTGTTATGAACTCTTTTCAAAAGACTTCTCAGATTTTACAGAATTCACTTCAAACCTCTGGTTTAGGATCCACCATTGCAGTGCCATATTTCCTCTGACTTTGTAATCTAATTTAGAAGGCAGTAAACCTTCCCACTCTGAGCTACCTCCTTTCTGTTTTTACTTTCAAATCCTTTTCTGCCTAGCCTTTCTGCTTCAAAGGTTCTCTTTCCAGATCTGGCAAAAAGACAAGCATATCAATAATATTGTCCTTTGGCTTGGACATGGGCCTTTATTGTTCAGGGCATTTTGGTTTAAGAGAAGTTCTAAAATCAATGTAAACAATATCCTTAAATCAAATCATCTGAGCCATTTACCATTGTTTAAACTTAAACATTAAGTCCTGTTCTGGCCATATCTATTCAGAAACACAGACTTTTTTTTTTTTTTAATGAAAGTTGTTTCCTTAAACAAACAAACAAACAAACAAGGCTATACTAGTATCTTGCCTAGAGTATGCAGTGGGGTGAAAATCATCATTTAGGGATGAAAGTTATACTTCAAACTAGCTTTGGGCCATGGACTAGAAATCAATCAGAAAGATCAAGGCTTACATTTTATTTTGTTTTTGTGAAGCCACAGAGGTAACCAAGTTCCTGGTGAAGTTTAGCTCCAACAGATATTAAATAATTTTCTAGATTATAATAACAGACAGAAGCACCTCATTCTATTATATCTCATTTAGTACTATAAAATAAACGGTTAGTTTTTCTATGCACTTAGCAGAATCAGAACAATATTTGGAGAATTATGTAGGTTCAATTTACATATACTCTTAGTTGACTAATACATTTTCACTGAATGATTTAAAAAAATATATGCTACTGAGCCAAACAGGGAATTTAAAAAGAGAAAAATCTTACTAAAACTGGAAATGTGATTTCCAGTTTGAGTGGCTTGTTTTCAAGCTACACATGATCACACAGTGCATGCATCACCTCTCAGTCAGTAGTCAATTTTAAAGGGCAAGGAGCACTTTTCTGAGCTGATCTAGAGACATCTGATTTTCAAGACCACTGATCTAAACTCCTTTTATTATGAACGGTCCAGGGTACCTTTGTTCTTCTCTCCTGTTTGGGGTTGCTCAACTTTCACCCCCAGATGTGTGGGGGAAAAACACTTAAGACGACTGTTTAGGAGGTGAAAAATTCTACTCCCATCCTCCCTCCCCAGATTTAGACATACAACTTTCTTTCATATATATGAACTTGTTTTCCAACCCCCAGTACAACTTTTTCTCTAGCAACAGAAGCCATCTGGTTATGCATAAGCAAATGCAGCCAGCTGACTCATCTTCACTCACCGGGAGAGTGGGCAGGCATCGTCCTATTCCTCGGCACCCTTGCCACCACTGCAAGACCCGCCGGGCTCTGGGCCCCCAGCCTTTCTCCATATTTGAGCTGTTTCTAGTTGGAGGTTGCCTTCTATTCTGGCTGGCCTTATATTTGGAACAATATGGTACAATCACTCAGAAAAATACTGTTTCCCAAGTCTCAAGAAAGCAGATAGAACATGAAGCTTAATGAAATGAACCACAATGACCACGATGGCAAGCTATAACATGCACCCGTAGCTAGGGAAAAAAATAAAAATAAAAACAATCTAAAGTCCTGTATATTAGAGCTAATCCTGATTTAAGTTTCTGGTAAACATACAACTACATTATCAAGTCTATCAAAAAGTAGATGATAAAGTTAAAATTACAAAAAAATTGAAGCTACTTAAACAACTTTAATTCATGGGTTTTACCTGCATAACATATGTTTTACCTGGATATTAAGCAGAAATAAAACTGTATAACTTCAGAACTAAACAAATTTCACTTGAAAATACAATTGGGAGCACTACGCCTTTTTGTTAAGAAGTGCAATTTGGGTATATATATTCAATAATACTCAGAAAATTGACACTGCATCAAATTTTTAACAAAATTTCTGCACATTGAAGAGTATGTTATGAGCTAAGAGGTCATCACTGCATTAAAATAAATATTTTACATAGAACTCTACATAATTATCAAACTTTCTATTAATCGGTTAACTCTCAATTTTTTTATACTTGTTAGAACTAGAGACGTCATATATTGAAATGAAAAGAAAAAAGTCCTTAATTTTAGTTTTCATCACCAAACTGTATAATCCTATTAAAATAATCAGAAACAAAATGAACTTATTAGAACATGATTTCCTCTCCTGTCAACTTTCACGAAGACTATTAACCAAAAATATTATGTCCCAAGGAATAAGAAAACAATTTTAATAATAATTTAAATTATGGAAAATCCACAAAATAGTCTCAAAATTCTAGTGTCTAAATGTTGAGGTTGACTTTAGAAGACTGAAAATAAGAACATAAAATTTTAGTTCTCATCAATTCATTTTCCTTGAAATTAGTGCTCTATATCAATAGTACTGGTCTAATTTTCACTCTTCTCTAACTTTCACTCATTATGACTACCGGTCATTATGTCTTCTCTCATTATGTCTGCTCTTTCTTACTTCACTTACAAAACTCTTTTCTTAACCTATTAAATTGGCACCAGTTACCTATCAAGTAAGTCACACATACTCTACTTCTCACATACACCAGAGGCAATTACATATTTGCACTTGGGTCATAATGATAATTTAATCATAGATATATTAATTTGAACACTGCTCTTTTGATAATTGTTCCATGTGTAGTGTCTAATTTGTTGCCATCATCAAAAGAATTATCTCCAAAAATTTATAATACAGTTCACAGCTTAATACTCACCTCCCACCCCAATCTGCATAGTTCTGTTTCTGAGATGATCAATAAGTAATGCAAATTTTATAGTTATTTTTACAAATAAGGAGATCTAGTATCTGACCTTGATTCTTTCTATAACATGCATCTCTCAGATCTTATGCTTTTTGGATTTAACAACTGAGTAATACATATAGGAATTCTACTTTCACTCTTCTTAATGTGTAACAAGGCTAAATCCCAATGCCTCTCCATTGTAACAAAGCTTATTATTATACCCATGAAATCTGAAGTAGCATCTATGCCCATTTAAAAGCCAGCTGGTAAGAGCACCATTTAACTACTATGTTGAGAATTCACAAAAATTTACCACTTTCAGAAAGTAGATAAAACAATAGCTATAATTTAAGTATTGTAAAAGGTTCCTTTAAAAACATGAAATATGTATTTTATAGTATTATTAATCTTACAAGGGGGACAATAAACAGGTGCCAGATCTTTGTGGAAGAATAAACTGATGATATAACCATTTTAAAGGAAAAAGTACTCTTTTAGAACTAGGATTAATTAACCATCTTGCCATGTTGGTATATATATATATATAGTTTTAATCCAAGTACATAGAAAAATGTGTTCTGGGCCAGCCATTGTCTTTGACCTTCAAATAAACTATATCAAAATTGTATTTATATACTAATGAAGGCTTAGTACTTCACCAGGCCTACAATTGCCAATCATAATATTTTTCTGAAGACAGTTTCATAAATCATAAGATGCATTCTGTAACTCAGTCGTTGGACTTGTTTCTGGCAACTTTGGGGCTCAAAATCATAGAACTCAGATTCTGGCCACTAAGTGGGAGAACAATTGCAAACAATCTTAAGATTGTCACTTTCTATTTTCTGAGGAATTTTGTTTGGCTTAGTTTTCTTTTCAGCAGTTTTCTTAAATTTCAAGTTTTTGAAAAAGAATTCCTGAATGACCCTAACACTCCCATTGTGTGGGAAGTAAATTGTAGATTACTTACTATGTGGTAGGTACTCACAGAAATCATAAAAGAATATGAAGAATTATAAATCACTGAGTCTCTTTAAGTTTCAAAATAACTGTACCATAGTCAATAGTTTTTATTCCTGAAAACTCTGGAAACTTCTATAGAGGTAATAGTGTAGGGCTTTTCAGAAAATGAAGCATTTCCAAAATTTGTGAGGAGGGAGTAAAAGTGAAAATCAAGTACTTAAAGGAAGAAAAAGGGGAAAATTCAAGCTGTACTTCTTACTCACCAGGCATCTCAGCAAACTTCAGACACACATAAAGGTTCCTCTTGAAAGATGAATAGAAAAAGTCCCAAGAACTATTTGTTGGGAAACTCAGTAATAACGAAAGTAAAAAGTGACCTATGTTTTCAGCTAAGAAGAAGAAGTCAGCCTGACTTGAAGACTTTTATCTTGCTGACTTTGAAAGGCATAAAGATGGGCAAATGAATTCTCACATGGGCATTTGCATGGGTTTAGCATGAGAAGAGCCTTTAGTCCTCAGGACTTTCAGGGTCAGATTCTGGTTAGTTCTTCAAACTTCAACAGGGTATAAAATTCTCTGTACTTAAACCTGAAATCGACATGAAGTTTTCAACAACTACATGTGCAACATTTTCTCTTCAAACTATGACCATTCTAATAACAAAAGTTCTCATCTATTTAAAGATGTACAAGGTTCTCTAAGACATTATAGTTTATCTTTTCCTTGTTACTCACAATGAGTTATACATGTAAATAAAGGAAATAAAAACCCATTTTGTGAAAAAAAAAAAAGAAACATAGATCCTTTAACTTTTTTACACTGTCATTATGTTTCTTTTCTCAAATTCGGGTGAATAAATTAAGTGTTACTGTTCCTCATAGAAATAATGAAAACTACTAAGAAACGTCCAATAGTATATGTTATCTAAAATACATGAATCACAAAATGATGATCCCTCAGAATTTGATGTGTGATCCCTACAATAGAGAAAATTGCCTAAAAAAATAAAGCTTCTAGAAAAATCCTTTACAACGTTTTACTTAGTAATGAAGTCAAGGAAAATTTTTAATTAGATGAAAATGCTTCCTAAAAAAGTTTCATCTGCACTCTAGAAAAACGGAAAACAAATATACTGCGTTTCTTATTTAACATAAACGTATGCATATATATACATATGTATGTGTATATATAAAATTATATATATGCACTATATATGCATTTCCAATTGACTAAAAATCGTATTCAATAGAGTATTATTGTAGTTACATAAAATAGTTTCTCACTTTGATATGAATCAGATGTAATGCACTTATAGCAAATTTGAGAGCCCAGCCCTCTCATTCACTATAGAAAGCCAACTATGGAAGCTTGAAGATTAATCAGCTAAAGTAATTTCCTGTTACTTAAAGATGCTTAATTTTTTGTAACTCCTGAACTTAGTTAAACTATTACACACTGCTTAATACTGCATCAGAATGTATCCCTAGTTTAAGAGAGAGGATAAATTCAGGTTTTCTCTTATTACAGGGGAAGGCAGATGCTTGCTTAATCTCATCAGGGAAATATTTTGTTCAGTTTGGGCAATCTTCATTCTGACATACTGTAAAACTGTGCTAGTACATAAATAGAAGCTGTGATTAGAAGAGACTTTAAAGGTCACCTTGGCAAACCCTTTCCAAGAGATTCTTGGGCATAAGCTTAGAAATGCTGAGACCTTCTTGCCTTACTCTAATGATAATATTTAGTTGGTTATATCCAAAGAAAAGTACATTTTTCACTTAAATTAAGTAAAGAATCTATTCGATACTGATTTAAAATAATAAGTAATTTCCTGGATTTGTAGTCATTCATTTATTCACTTAACAAACATTAACATAGTAACTATCAGAGGTGATACTGCATGCAAAGCCATGTAGATATCTATTAGAACAAATTTCTGTTGAAAGAGAAACACAGTCAGTTCAAATCACAGACTCTAGGGTCACACTGCCTGAGTTTAAATTCTTGATCTGACTCTTAGAGCTGCATGACTTTGGACAAGCTATACGACCTTTCTGTGCCTTAGTTTCCTCATCTATAAACTGTGAGTAATAATGGTAAAATGGTATGGTCACTCTATAGGTTTAGAAACTTATATGGAAAGAACTCTTAAAATAGTGTCTGGTCCATGTAAGTGCTCTATAAGAATTTGCTGTCATTATCATGAATGTTTTTGCTTTGCTTGCCAACATATTTTATAACTTGTCAATTTATGTCCACATGTTTATTATTGAAAGTAGCAGTTCTCAATGGGGGCGGGGGTGATTTGGCCCCCAAGAGAAAACATCTGGCAAAAATGCCTGCAGACATTTTTACTTGTCAAAACAATGCAGTTTCTACTGGCATTTAGTGGGTAGAGGCCAAGGATGTTGCAAAATATCTTAAAATGCACAGAACAGTCCCCTCACAAAGAAAGGATTATCTAGCCCAAAACGTCACTATAGCTGAAGTTGAGAAACCCTGATTTAAAGAAAGAGAACTATGTTGGAAAACTGCAAAGCAAAATTTCAGGTGACAGCTCTGCAGCAGATTTTGCATATGAGGACATGTTACCCATAGGATTTGGAGCTTGAAAGGATTTAGAAGGAAACTCCTTAAGCTTCAGCCCTTGAGTGGTCTAAGTATAAAGGCAGCCACATTTCCACCCCCAAATAAGAAATTACTCTAACAAAAGAAACAGAATTGAAAATACCCATATTATCCTACGGTAACAACACTGGCAGAAAGAGAATACACTGTGAGTAGGCACAGGGCAGTGGTCCAAAGAAAAGCGTTCTTGAGATAGAGACATATAGTATGCTACAGTACCTTGAAAATCGTGACACCAATCCCACTTAGAGAATACAATCGGCAGAAGGGGCTCTGTGGAAATGATGGAGGATCATAAAGCTTCCTTAACAATTTGCTGTGCAAAGATTCTGCACTTAACTTTAAGCAGTCACTTAGGAAAAGAATAAAATTGCCAGCAAATAGAAGTGGGGACCCTGACCCATGAAACATCTCAGTGCCAATGAGAGCATTATAAGATAATCACAGAAGATTAAATAGATGAAAAGATAAAAGGGAGATTAAATCATAAAAGATAAAAGAAGTAAGAAGAAGTCTGGACCAGGACATGACTACTCTTTCCATCACATGGTGAAGGGTTGTAGCCTACGTACAGACTCCTCAATAGGCAGAGGACTTCTTGAGGGCATGTTTTTGACATAACAGCTCTCAATCACTAAGCTCCTACCACTACCACATTAGGACTACCTTAAGCACTGTCCATTAAAAGATTACTAAAACTGGCTAATCTGAGCTCCTAAGATACTAATTGTGAACATTCAAAATATAGAAATAATTCAAACATCTAGATAGCAAGAACAAATAACCCGACTGAAAAAAAGAGCAAAGGACTTGAATAAACATTATCAAAAGAAGACATACAAATAGCAAAGGGATATATACAAAACTTCTAAACAGTTCTAATCATGAGAAAAATGCAAATTAAAACCACAATGAGATATTACTTCATGCCTTTTAAAATGACTACTATCAAAAAGACAAAAGATGTGTTGGCAAGAATCTGGAAAGTGGGGAACCTTTGCACACTGCTGGTGGGAATGTAAATAAGTATAGCTATTCTAAAAAACAGTATGAAGGTTCCTCAAAACATTACAAGTAGGACTACCATATGATTCAGCAATCCCACTACTGGATATACATTAAAATTAAACAAAATCAGTATGTCAAAGAGATATCTGTACTCCCATGTTAACTGCAGTATGAGTCATAATAGCCAAGAAACAGAAACAACATAAGTGTGTAGAATGGGTGAATAAAGAAAATGTGCCATTCTATATATAATAGAATACTAGTCAGCCTTAAAAATGAGGGCAATCCTGTCATTTGTCATAACATGGATGAACCTGGAGGACATTATGCTAAATTGAATAAGTAGGCACGGAAAGATAAATACCGTATTTATCATACTCATATATGATATCTTAAAAAAGTTGATCTCTACTTAGAGAGGAGAAAGGTAGCTAACAGGAGTTGTGGGGATTGGGAAGAAGGAGAAGACGTCCGCCAAAGGATACAAAATTTCAGTTAGACAGGAGGAGTAATTTCAAGTGATCTGCTGTACAGTTGGTGACTATATTTGATAATATACTGCATTCTTGAAAAATGCTAAGAACGTGGATATAAAGTATTCTCACCCAAAAATGGTAACTATGTGAGGTGATGTATATGCTAATCAGCTATATTAAATCATTCCACAATGTATATATTCCTTAAAACATCATGTTGTACATAGTAAAGACAAATAATTTTATCTATCAATGTAACAAAAATTTTTTCAAAATACTAATTGTGGGCCTGGTGATGTTTTCAGTAATTTATATCCCAGAGTGATTTTTCTTTCTTTGGGTCCCAGAAGTATCCTATACATAATAGCCAAGAAACAGAAACAACCTAAGTGTCTGTGAATGGGTGAATAAAGGAAATGCGCCATCTATATACAATAGAATACTACTCAGCCTTAAAAACAAAGGCAATCCTGTCATTTGTCATAACATGGATGAACCTGAAGGATATTATGCTAAATGGAGTTCTATGCACTCATTCTTTAGCTCCTGGGTTGCAGAGAGATCCAGATGATCCTAGGGAGGATCAGTTTGGTTGGAATGGCTCAGCAACCTTCGAAGGAATTGGATTGGAAGCATGTTAATTTAATAACCGATACACATGAACTGTTACACACCAGATTAACATCTGTGCTCACTTGACCTTCTCCACTCCAGGCACGTAACTGTGGCTGCAACCAGCACATAAAATTTGTATCTATCCTAATAAACAAATAAAAGTAATATTAATTCACACATCCCTCATTTATTATGCCAAATAACGGCTGAGAGTGATGTCTGGAGAGTCACAGTGGATGTGGTAAGCAGCTTCAATTCAGAGGACCTAAAATCTTGGGCTGCTGACATGTTCAGGAAAAGAAAATTAGTTCTATCTTCCTGTAGGAGAAGGATGTGAGGCCCAGAGTAGCAAGAGCTGAGTCTGACATGACATGAAGGAGTCGCATGGGGAATCTCCCACACTGTAAGGAGGATCTGAAATTCTAAGTGGAGCCACAGATGTAACCGGAACTGATTGGTGGTGGACAGACTGATCTGTTAATAGTGTGGAGAATGAGTTGGGTGAGGCCAGACTAGCTGAGATGAAGTTCCAATTACGGGATCAACAAAGAAGTTGAAGGGAAAAAAAGATTACTTATTGCCTACACTGGGAAATAGCAGAAGAAATTAAAAGGACAATATTGATGGATTAGATGGCAAGACCCTCTGAGCTTCAATGTCTACCGGAATGCAAGCAGCGAGGCTGAAGGAGTTACCCAGGATGACTCTCAGCTTTCTGCTTAGGTACTAGCTAAATGGTCATGCTATTAACCAGGACAGAAAATACCCGGGGAAGTAATAGCTCTAACTCCCTCATCAGATTTTTAAAATCAAGATCAAAGAGATGATTAACAATGCAAAGCCCTGAAGCATTCTTTATCACAAATCAAAAGGTTTTCTTCTGACATCTGAAATGAGAGTTTGCAAAACATTTAAATTTCAAATGATTTTAACTTCATGCAGTGCTTACTGTCTCACTGAAGAAAATATTTCTGCAAACAATAAAATGTTCTTAGAACGAAAATAAAATAATTTTGAAATATCTGTTACTCCAGGTAAAACTTACAGATATAGAAATACAGTTCCCAGAAAAAAATTATATGAAATGAAAGTAATTACAGAAGGTTAGTAGGATGCCTTTTTACCAAAATTACAAAGGGCAAACCCCAGGAAGAAAAGAATTAATATCTTTTGAAAGGGCTAAGACAGCAAACACCTACTGTCTCTGTAGCTAGAGTGACAGAAGA
This sequence comes from Cacajao melanocephalus, assembly GCA_963573385.1. Taxonomy (NCBI): domain Eukaryota; kingdom Metazoa; phylum Chordata; class Mammalia; order Primates; family Pitheciidae; genus Cacajao; species Cacajao melanocephalus. The sequence continues at coordinate 13,284 of CAUYLG010010454.1, read as the reverse complement.
CAAAGAATAAAAATGAAGGCCTGGTTGAAAAAAAAGAAAACGGAGGCTGTTAAACAATACCTAGGAAACATAGGCAACTGGTTCTAGGCAATGAGCCTACGTGCTTAATACCTGACTTTTATTAACTATAAAACTCCCAGCTGAAATTCCTACAGAAGAAGACTGATACTTCTAAATTGCTTTTCAATCAGGCTGCTACTAAACAGTAAAAGGTTATGGCATTGTTGTTGAGAAGAACATATCTGAATACTTTCAGGTCTTGGGCTTATTTTTAAAAAGGGAGAAAAGGAAGGCACAAGTAAGAGAGTGTAAGGGCATGAAACTGAACTGCCAGTATGGATGCAGTGGCAAAGAAGTAACGCTAATTAACATTGCCTCTGACTTGCAGATCAGAGCCGATTAACAATTGTGTTAAACACTTCAGCATGCTATCAGGGCCCAGTGGAACATATGTACAGAGCTAGAGCGCCAGGAACTAAATAATGACTTAAATATTTGCTGAGTCAACTAAGAAATATTCCACTGTGAGGCAGTGTTTGCTGCCCTGGTTTTGGCAAAAAGAAGGACCTTAAGTTCTTCGACAAGTCTTCCAGTGTGTGAAGCTCCCATGCAAAATGAGGTCAAGACAAGAGAGAAGTCAACAGAGAAGCAAGAAGAGTCAGCTTCACAGAAGGACAGCTACCTGTCTCGGATGCTTATCAACAATACAAACAAGCACAGCTACCCATTAGGCTGTAGGTCCACCCATGCCACCTGCTGAAAGATCTTTCATGGGGCGTTAACAATGATCTGATGCTTAAATGTTTACAAAAGTGAGAGCAGCCAAAATGAATCCAGGCAGTGTAGCCTCTGCATCCTTGGTAGTAATAAAATCTCCAGCAGAGAAAAATGAAATCCACCATCAGTGAGACCATCATCAAAGCACAACAGAAAGCATGAACTCTTACTGTCAAAAACAGCTCTTACTGGGAGGGAAGAAAATAAAGAGATTTAAAAAATATGTTTATCTGTGCCCTACCTTCTTACAAAAAAAATTATGATGGAAAACAAGACTTTTGATTCAAAATATATATACACTCATTTAAGTGAATCATATTTAAAAGGATAAGTCTAGGACACACAAAGGTAAAACAAAATATAAAATATCTTTGCAGTCATTCCATGAATTAAGTTCCAAAATCATCCACACCTCTGGGATACTAAAAAAGCTACATGGGGCTGGGAGCAGTGGCTCCACAACTATAATCCCAGCACTTTGAGAGGCCAAGGCAGACAGATAACCTGAGGTCAGGAGTTCCAGACCAGCCTTGCCAACATGGCAAAACCCAGTATCTACTAAACAAAAAATACAAAAATTAGCCGGGTGTGGTGGCACATGCTTGTAATCCCAGATATTCGGGAGGCTGAAGCAGGAAAATCACTTGAACCAGGGAAGCGGATGGTGCAGTGAGTTAAGATCACACCAGTACACTCCAGTCTGGGTGACAGCGTGAGACTCTATCTAAAAAAAAAAAAAAAAGCTAATTGGGTCTCTCTTTGCAATCCACATTTGGCTCCTTTCTCCTTCTCTATCTTTAAATCTTGGGGTTCTCAGGATACAGCCTACAAACCTCTTTACTTTTTCTCTCAACATTCATTCACAGGAAGTTCCCATTCAGTCCCATAGTTAAATATATATATTTCATTCTTCCGATTTTGTCTCCAGATCTGCTATGTCACCTGAGTTTGAGATGTACACTTCCAACTCTATGTGGCGTCTCATTGTTGATGTCCAACACCTCAAACTGACTATGTCCGGAATAGAACTCGATTCCCCTGCACCTCGTAACCTGTTCCTCCCAACCTTGCCTATCTCAATAAATGGTACCCCCAATCATATGATTGCTGAGATCAAAATCCAAGGAGTCATCCTCAATTCTTCCCAGAGCTGCCACTGTGTACCACCCCGGGTTGCCATTCACTGCATAGTCTCTGAATAGTTCTTTCTGGGGCTGTCAGTGCCTAACCTATGGAGCCATATGCAGTCCCTTTCGTTTACAGTTCATATCCCATCTGTCATTAAGCACTCTTACCTCTACTCAAAAACATGCTGTGAGTCTAACCCCTCACTATCTCCACTTCACCACTTAGTTCAAGCCACTGTCAGCTCTTAAGACTATCAAGCCAGCTCCCTGAGTGTACCAATGTCCCCTCTCCCTGTCTCTATCTTCTTCAGTCTGGTCTCTACCCAATATGGAGAGTGATCCTTCAAAAATGTGAATTGATGATATCACATTCTTGCCCAAATCCTCCAAGTGCCTTCCATCCAAATCCACAGGCTTGAGCTTGGTCAACAGAGCACAACTTCATCTCCTGTTATTCTCCAACTTCATCTCCTGTTACTCTCTTCCTTACTCACTCTGTTCCAGGCACATTGGCTTTGCTCCTGTTTCTGAAACATGTGCCTAGTTCTCTCCTAATTAAGGCTTCTATCCCTGCTGTTCCCACTTACAGGAATACTCTTTTCCATGCCATACTTTTATTCAAGTCTCTTCAGATGAGGAGCCTTTTCTAAATATTCTCACACTCTAGTCACTCTCTTATTCTATGCCCTGCTTTTGTTTTGTTCATAGTGATTACCTGTTTTGGGTAATGTATTATGTATTTACGGTTTTGAAAATAATAATCTAGCTACTAAAATGCAGGCTGCATGAGACAGAGGCCTTAACTCTTATTCAAGACTGTATTCTCAAACAGTATATGTATATAAGAGATGCTCAAAAAAGGCTCAAGGGGTAAAAGATTAAATGAATGGCCAATGCAAGCCATCAGCCTTCCACGACCTACAGAAATTCTACTAGCTATTTTTAAGAGATGTTTCGCTTGTGCTAAGAAAAGCAGTGGAAGCCCACTAATTATCTACTCCTGAATAAACATTATTTATTCCAACAATAAATGTTAACATTTCTCATTCCAAATAGCAAGGTCACTGCTTCTGTCTAGCCTATATGAGGTTCTGCGGATAAAAAATAGTAGAGGTAACTGGAATAAAAAATGGTTTCATCTCATCTCTCCATACAAATTTTGACCACAACTATTGTCACAAACTAAGTCTTCTTGCTTAACACATTTTATTTTTCCTAAAGTATTTGGGTGACGGGAAGAAAATGGCCAAAATTTTGAGGGCATTATCCAGGTAAAGGTAACCCTTAACACGTACAGCCAAAACGTTCTGAAAAGGTAACAGAAAAGTTCTGAGTGACACAGTAAAGCTTTTTCCTAAAGCTTTTTAGCAAAATTTTAAAAGAAACTTAAAAACTAGAAATTTTTCCAAAAGTATTATCCTGAAAAAAATCTGGTTAACCAGTAGTAAGCTCCCCAAGGCTGATTAGAGATGTCTTTTTTAAAAAAAGTGAAAAGCATTTTTGCTAACTCAAGAGAGAAATGACCCAGAGACTAATGAGCTCCATAAACCACTCACTGCCTGACCCTCAGCAAGTCACTTGTCCTCAACGCTAAAATGAAGAGAACTATCAATTAGCTTCACGTGGTAGCTGTAAAGGGAGCTGATTGCGAAGCATTCTGAAAACATTAAGTGCTGCAGAGAGGCTTGAAAATTGCCAGGTTGACATTAGTCACTGACCAAGCATCGTGAATGCATTCGGTTAATCTTTTTTTTTAAGTGCATTTTATTTTTAATTGACCAATAGTAATTACATGTATCTATAGCATACAATGTGAACATCACATTGGCTAATCTTTTTAAGCTCTCTTCCACCATTTGGCTCTTCTCATGTCAGTCAGTCCTGGTGACAACGACAAGTAAGGATTCTTCTCACTTTCCTCTAAGACTTGTCCTGACCCACAGAAAACATGCTGAAGATGTCAACCAGCCTTTGTTCTCCTCTGTTCTTTCGAAAGCACCTTGCAGATCCCCAGTGAATAGATGCTGCAGAAACAGCCAACAGAAAAAACTTCACTTTTCCTTTAAAAGAACACATACAGAATGGCTAAAAACCATATATATGACAAAGATCATGTGGAGGGAGAATATTAATATGAAGAACCTGAAAAATACAAAATTCACTTACTTCCTACTTTTTTTCTGCTAGATTCTCCTTTTCTCATGAAATGCCCTCACTTAAGAGAAAAGGGAGATTGATTTCTGACTCCTCCTTAGCTAGAAATGGTTTTCTTCATCCATCGGTAAACACAGATTTAGCATTTCACTTGTCTGTGAAGGTCTACATAGAAATTCATGTTCTTTTCAAGCTGCTGCCTAGGTGGTATCTATTTTAAAGATAAGCCTGTGCCATGTTAGTTTCTTACCAATCTCTCTAAAACATGCAAGAATCGCCAGGGCACAAAAGTAATATAATCAGTCACTCACCAAAGGGCACCTACAGTCACCATAGATATATGTTTCAGAAAAGTACAAATTTCCTATTCAATGATATCACAACAATTGTCCCGTCTATGTGGGAGGATCTTGACTTTTCAAGTCAAATGCAAGCATCCTGGTTTCCAAAAAGTTTTCAGCCTAAAGCTAAGAGATTTCTTAGGAAAAAAAAAATACCTTGCCTCTTGCTCAACTACTCTTCTGTTTCAATCACGGCACACTTCAAATCTCAGTACTGATAACTCAGCCCAGGTTTTGGGATGACAGGACAAAGAATTTGAACTAATGCCAATATAAGTAGCAAATACTCACTGGGAAAAGTATTTTCATAAAGTTTTTATGTACAAATGAAAACTTATGTAACGATATGAGAGGCCAATGTTTTCAAAAGACAGTAATATAAGCGATAACTCAGAGTCATGGATGAATAAATTATTTTAGTGTCAAGCAGGGGTCAGCAAACTACTGCCACAGTTAAATCCGGGCCACTGCCTATTTTGTAAATAGTTTTATTCTAATACAGCAACACCTGTTCATTTACATGTTCTCTGTGGCTGTTTTCTGTTCTTCTCACACTACAATGGCAGACGTGAGTAGCTGAAGCAGACCATATCGTCCATAAACATGAAAATGTTTACTACTTGGTTCTTTGCTAAAAAAGTTTGCCAACTCCTGGTATAGATAATAAGTCTTTCCAGATTGGAATAGTTTTGGACACTTCTGGAGAAGGAGGCAAGGTGCTTAAACAGAAGCTGTAAATGAACCAGAAAATAAGTGATAAATAGAGAAATGTTCTTTCCTGAGTAACTGTTTATTTGAAGACTAGAAATTTCTTAAGATTTCTAAAAGGATAAGACCTCCCCACACTGGATAAATCATCATTAGAGCAATGAAATTTCACGGTAAATATCAAAACAGATGGACTAGAAACTAAACCAAGCTTCTTGGCTAAATCTCCATTCACACCCCAATACTACAACAGAGGTTTGTTTTGGCTGATGGTGGTGAAGGCAGTGGTGGGAGTGCTGTTTTCACAGCTATCTTGCTTCCAGTGATGCACAAGTGTCACGTGACAAGTCTGAGCAAAATAGGAATACTGGACCAGAGGTAACAGAAAATCTGGACATGAACCTTGCCTCTACCCCTTAATAGGTGACATTCTCTCACCTGCAAAATAGAATAACCATGGGGAGCCAGGATCAGAATGGCAGTCATCATCAAGATGGACTCAATGCTGGGCCAGTATCCAGGACCCCAGCTGATACTCAGGATGTGGTTAGTGCTCGAGACAGAAACAAAGCACCAGTTTGGAACTGGTAACACACTGGTCTCCATATTGTCCTCTGCACTGTCTGTAACCTGAATTAGACCCAACTCTAAAGGTTATAGACTCTGGTAAATAACCATCCTGCTCTGGCATAAGCTCTGTTTCTCACAGAAAGAAGGGTTCATTTCAGGCTGCAACCTCATCACTTAAGAGAAAAGAACATAGCTAAAAATAAAAAAATTTAAAAAAGCGGAAATGGACACTATTCCTTCCATGACCTACAATGCCTCTCCTTGGGCCCTAAAGACGTTTAGGACATTGAACATATATTGAAAACCCAGTAGGACTGATACCTTCCTTCAAAAAACATTAACACAAAAGATGTATCTAAAATAAAAAGCATAGTTTAAGAAGGCAATAAAAGTATTTAAAATCAACGTGATAAAAACACTGAATATTTTCAAATATTTTAAAGACCAATTATTACCAGTAAATTATTATGGCATCATCTGTAGTCATGAGAAACTACCCCAAAATACTTTTATCTAGAGTTGAAAGGTGTCTTATTATGCTCTCATGACTGATTCTTATGAATTTTATTAAGATCCTGCACACGGTACGTATTTAAGTGAACATTTGACAGGCATCTACCCCTACTTGCTCTCATGCCTAGCTTGACCTCTTCTTCAAGTAATAATAGCTCAGTATCACTAGTTTCCCTAACCAAGAGAATCCTCTCCAATAAAATCAGTGCCCAGAAGTCTGCATGAGACACCTTATTCACAAGTGACTATTTAGGGCTCAATCTTAAATTGACCTCTCCGAAGTCCTTTATTTTTTTATTGAGATGGAGTCTTGTTCTGTCACCCAGGCTGGAGTACAGTGACTCAATCTCAGCTCACTCCAACCTCCGCCTCCCAGTTTCAAGTGACTCTCCTGCCTCAGCCTCCCAAGTATTTGGGATTACAGGTGTCTGCCACCATGCCTGGCTAATTTTTATACTTTTAGTAGAGATGGGGTTTCACCATGTTGACCAGGCTGGTCTTGAACTCCTGAACTCAGGTGGTCCTCCTGCCTTGGTCTCCCAAATCCAAAGTCCTTTTCAACTGGCAAAGAACCAAGGCTGCCATCACCAACTATCTGACCATTTAGAGAATTTACTAACAAAAGCATGTGAGTTTCACTGGTTAAAGAATCATGTATTAAAATAGGAGTGTGGTAGAAACAGGAGTAGAAAGTGAATGGGGCTGGTTCCAAACAAAAATTGCAAAATACAAAGTTGATAAAGGCCCCTTTGTTTAAAACTCTTTGTCAGAAATATTTCATCTGCATTCTAACTGCACCTTTTGTTAACTTCTGGCACTCAATACTTGCTAGGCACCCAAAAGCATAACGACCAATCATTCTCACACAATTTAGTTGTGATCAAATTTACTCAGACTTACTTCTGAGTGTTCCTTTTATCTTTTCCTCTTATGAGATTTCTATAGTTATAGATATTAAATTTCATCACATATGAAAATGCTTAAATTTTTAAAATTACCCCCATTTGACATTAAGACACACCTGCCTTAGGTGTCGCAAACAACTGATGGAGTTCGGCTATTTAAAAGCCTCCCTTCTTAGAGCCAGCTTTTATATAACTCCAGAATGGTTCACATCTGGTCCTGGGTTTATTAGTTATTTGTTATCTGTCAAACATTAGAACGCCTGCCTTGCAAGTTGTTCTGCAGCAAGTGAGAGGCATTTTAGGTCATGAAAAGACAATACCCAATTCCTTTACTTGCTGTACTACATTTGAGTCAAGAGTGACACTTCTTCCGTAATCTGTACATTTCTCAATCCGATCTTTTTCCTAACATAGTTGCTAAGAACAATAGCTAAATTAATAAAACCAACAAAAAATGTAATCCAAGGGTTTTAAGAGAGGCGGTGAACTGTATTATTTTATTTTTCTCTTTTTTAAGAATAATTCAAAAGGTTACTTCTACACCACTAACCTATATTACAGAAGTTAAAAAAAATCATGAAGAGAAAAAAGTTCTGAAAGAGAGCTTCATTATTGTGTCTCAATTAAGCATTCCTGAAATCACAAATACCTGAGGTGAGTAAATTTTGGTGAGATACTATGAAGTCTGAGGACAAAGAGCTCTCCCAAAGGTAAGAAATAGACTAGCTAGACATGTGAATTAAAGAGAGTACAGTGCTTTCAAGGGGAAGAAAAATTCTGAATAGACTGTCTCTTGACCAATAGTAAGTATTCCTTCCCACCTCCATTTCCTAGGTGTACCACTGAACCCCTTACCTACTTTCCCTATGGGTTTGTGGCCTGGAATAGGGTAGAACCCAAGTAAGGTTAGGGGAATTTTCTCAGCCCAGAGAATACTGGAAAACTTGGGAGCTCCAATCCTAGGAGCTGTGGGGAATGGTCAGAATATCACTGTGGCAGCCAGTCAACAGCCAAAGTCAGTCTCAGGAAAGGTGAAGTGTGGAAACCCACAGGACTAGATTTAAGCCAGTAGGTGAAGTCTTGTATACCTGATGGGGGAACAGCTCCCAAAAGCAGACTCACAGGGCCTGGGCCCATGGAGAACAATGTTATCATCTCTGTGACCCCAATTTGGGTTGGTGTGGCGAGAGGAAACACAGTCCACTCAGTAACGCTATGTTTACAATTGTGGCTGGGCTGTTTTTCAAAAGACTCCATTCCTTATAGATGTTAGAATACTTTGTAGAATTTTTAAATTCTAAAATAAACCCTAAATCATCTTCTAGAAAGAATTACTTACCAAGCCACTGAAGGCCCTTACGTAGTGAAACAATTAAGCTAAAGCCTATAATTCATTGAATATGCTCTCTTTCTTCATCCTGCTTCTCCAACATGCTTTAGTTAACATCATGTGTTTGCATGCTACCAGGTTAGACAGGCTCAGCAGCACTCAACCTAAAAGATCATGTACAAGAGCTTCTTCTAAACGGTAAAAGCTAAACTCATTACTGTCTCATTGTGTGCCTCCTACAATTCTTTCATTATGTCAACAAGCAAATCTAAAGAAAAGCCTCATCCACTTCTTGGAGACTATTTCAGATGCTTCAGTCTACAGAATGAATCCAATAAATCAGGTATCCTTTGAAAAAAACATTTTCTTCCTCTGTATATTGTTCTTTATGTGCACCACAAGCACAGATGACTTTGATTTATATGCAGCTTCTCTTTCATTATTCTCCTCAGTGTAGCTACACTGCAAAAAACTAATGTGTGACACCTCATGCCTTTGTCGTCTCTTTGTCATAACAATTTATTTTGGCCAGTCTCAGAACTGAATTCTTGGAAAGCATGCTACATTTTAAAATGAAGAATACCTATTGTTGGGTATAAATTAGACTTAGATAAAAGTTAATTTTTAGCATTTCCTATGTTAGCTTTCTTTGGTCATAATTTCTTAAATTCCCTCTGTGAAATGTTATGCCTCCCTTTACTGTATGCAATATGGGAAATGTCATGCCTTCTTTTATTATCTACAATATGAGATATGTAGTCACTTTAAAATATGTTTAAGTGTGATATTTTTAAAATTTTCACATTAGTTCATGAATTCAGGTGAGAATATCCTAAGTTCAGGTGACCTTTACCATTTATACCACCCTTTAAAAGGCATTTTCTTCTCAAAATAATGCCTAATAAATAACACTGCATCTCTTGAAAATAATAAGACTGTTCCTAGTTTGAGGCTCTCTTTAAAATGTTGCATTGGATTTAAAGGACAGCTTGGTGATCCTCATTGGGTATCATAGAGAACATGGCAGTGCAAAGAGCTCTGTATTCCCTGGGCGATGACTTGCCATGACAGCTGTACCAGCATTCCATCCGCACTTCCTGTGGGCTCCTCTTCACCAACTGGATACAACCAATTCAATCTTCACTGTTTTTCTCTGTCTTTTCTTGAATAAACCATCCTTCATTCTGAGACTTGCTAGCTTTGCAAATGTGTAAGGCATGAGCCCAAGTCTTTATTTACACACGGCCTCAGAATGTTCAGGGCTGAAAGGAACCACACTTACACATGAAGGAAACTTAGCTCTTTGGATCTAACCAGAGAGAAATTCACAAGCCTTTAAAACACTAATTTTTCCATATGTATATTATTAGGGAAAACTAGTACTTTTATGTTCACTATACATGATTTTATATAAAGAACAGAAAGAAACATTAAGGGGACTGCATATTATCTCTCCAAATACACATAAAGCCAATACCGATTAGACTATGTATGAGCACACTATCTGTGTATCTGATGTGATCTGAGCCTGAAACATACATGCCCATCACTGTATGTTATTTGAATATATTTAATAGCTGTCTAATGAAGTTTTATTAACTTTAGAATCTACTGAGGTAGAGTAACCCCCCATGATGTAAGTAGGCATTTGTAAATTAAAGACCCAATATGGTGTAAAGTTGTTGTTTTAAGGAATCTGAGTATCAAAATAAAAAGAACACACCTGTCTTGTATATTCATTATACATAAACGCAAACTTTCTCTGGATAAAGAGTCATAGATTTGCAGAGCTGAGTAGGACTTTCCATATCATCTGTGACAACTTTCTTTTATAGACAAGCTATATAAGGCTTAGAGAGATTAGGGCTGTCTACCTGGTCTAACAGCTAATTAAAGACAGAGCCAGGCAAAGAACTAGTTCTTGTAACCCCTATTCAGTGTTATTTCTAGAAATTCACAGTGCCTCTTTGAATTACTCTCAGAGTCCAAAGTCACTGCTGACTATGTCTTAGCTTCTTAGACATGGCTCAGTTATGTCTTGCTTATTTTTCGTACAATGACAGCTTTTAAAATGTAATTTAAGAAAGTCTCGCCAGGCGCATTGGCTAACACCTGCAATACCAGCACTTTGGGAGGCCAGGGCGGGTAGATCATTTGAGGCCGGGAGTTCGAGACCAGGTGAGACCCCGCCTCTACTAAAAATACGAAAATTAGCTGAGCGTGGCAGCACATGTCTGTAATCCCAGCTACTCGGGTGGCTGAGGCAGGAGAATCACTTGAACCCAGGAGGCAGAGGTTGCACTGAGCTGAGATTGTGCCACTGTACTCCAGCCTGGGCAATACAATGAGTTCCTGTCTCAAAAAAAAAAAAAAAAAAGAAAGAAAAAGAAAGTCTTAAATCACTTACAAATTTATTCACTTAAACCATCTTATTTCGTCAATAAGATGGTTTAAGTGAATATTTCTGATCTATATTATGTTTATATTTAGGCAACATAGATATTGCCTATATTATATTTATATTTGTCCACTTTATATGTAAAGGATATAGGTAATTACCAACCATTAGAAGGCACCAGCTTTAATTATTAATGTGTCAGGAGAATGTTCACTTTGCTCAGGCTACAGGAAATAAAACATTAAACAGCAGACTTTTTAATGAAAAGGGCCTAAATCCCATTTTAGGAAAGGTCTCTGAACCATAGAGGAGGGCAGCTTAGCTTAGATGCTTCTTTTCCGTTAGTCAGAGATGTAGTGACCACCAACAGAATATGGAGATCAAAATAAGACTGCTCTACTGGGAATCACAGCATCTTTACAAGCTTCCTAGAGGCCAAGATTTCATAATTTACTGCTTTTTGGATAGCCACATTTCAATGATATTTAATTTAATTAACTACATTTCAAACTATACAATGTTTTCCACTTTCTGTGAGCCTGTTACCTTACCTTATTAGAAAACAGAAGACTGGATTACAAGTGCCTGTCACCACGCCTGGCTAATTTTTGTATTTTTAGTAGCGATGGGGTTTCACCATGTTGGCCAAGCTGGTCTTGAACTCCTGACCTCAAGTGATCTACCCCCCTCAGCCCCCAAAGTGCTGGGATTATGGGTGTAAGCTACCATGTTTGGGAGGCTGAAGCAGGAGAATCACTGAAAACCCAGGAGGCGGAGATTGCAGTGAGGCGAGATCAGATCACATCACTGCACTCCAGCCTGGGCAAAAGAGCGAGATTCTGTCTCAAGAAAAGAGAAAGAGAGAAAGAGAAGGAAGGAAGGAAGGAAGGAAGGGAGGGAAGGAGGGAGGGAGGGAGAGAAGGAAGGAAAACAGAAGACTGTTTCATCTTTAACTTTTTATTTTTGGAATTATTTTGGATTTATTTTTAAGCAAAAGGAGAATAGAAAAGCATTTCTACATGTTCAAGGCAACATTAGTTTCTCTTATAATTCCCTTACAATTTTTTCTCAAATATTCCTTAGTATTGCTTCTCATAAGTATCTACATTTCTAGTTGATATTACTATACAGTCAAACCTAAGACTGATAGAGTCCCATAATTTTTAGTGAAAAATTCTGTCAAGGACAGGTAGCAATAATGCTAAATTTTTATGGCTATCACAAATCAAAAAATGTTTTGCATGTATCCTAGTGATAGAATTATTAATATACCAGTATAGATATAAAAAGGCAACACTGTTAAATATGAATTACTGATAACACAGTCCCAAATAGTTCAGTACCTTTTAAATTTATTAATAAGTTTAATCAGCAGCACGGCCATATTTTGTTTTCATTTCTCTTCCACCTATATTCTCTCATTAGAATGAAGATTTCTCATCACGTATCAGAGATTCTCAAACAAGAACCCTCAGATATGAGGAAATCTCTGAAGAATGTTATGAACTCCCTCACTTTGAGATCCTCCATGTTGCCTTCGAGTGAATTATACTCTCTCTGACATTTTTCTCTGACAAACTTTAGCTTTTCCCTCAATCCAGCCTCCATTTATTTAGGTTTTCCAGTATGATTTTTTTCTCTATAAATTTATTTGTCATATCTAATTACCTCTTTTATTCCAACACACCCACACCACTTGTGCTGCTCCCATCTGTCCCCTGAAAGCGCTACTGAACTACACATAAAAGCCTTTTCCCTTTAATTACATAAATTATGGCAATTTAGAGAAAACAGTGCTCCCTAAGCAGTATTCGTCTGGTGGAGTCCATTTTTTTCCCAAGTATGACTCCAGCAGCAACGAATCCTTAATGGATTTAACTAATTTTTCCTATCAGTAGCATCCAGATTCTACACAGGTTGGGCAACATAATTAGGGTCACTCTTCATGAGAAAAAAAGTATAATCCTGCACAAGTTTCTCCTCAGGAGTGCCAGAATGGTAACTTCTATGCAAATAACAGTTGAGGAATACCACCACTTCCTTTAAGGAGCCTGGAAAGCCTTACTCTGTGACGGTTTTTGTACAACAGTTACAGATTCTTTTTTTCAGAGCAATTCCAACCCTAAAAGAGCCATACATCTATGTCCCTAGGAGACTAAAACAAACCAAAGGCAAAACAAAGTCAGAAAATGTGAAAAGGATAGAGGCAAAATGATTCATATCTAACTCCACAGCAAACAAGGAAACACACAAAAGGGGAATCACGTGTCTGCGAGAAGTCTCCCTTCTCTGCCCCCTTGCTGGTGTGCTATAGCTGGCCTAAAGTTAGAACCTGAACAACACTATTTTATAAAAGACAAAGTTGTGTTTTAAAATAAGTTGTAACGGCTGCCCCATTCTCCTCGCAATAACTGCTGGCCTTGGCTTCTGTAAATAAAACTGCTAGCCTTTCTCTGCAAAG
>CAUYLG010010451.1:0-13282 GCA_963573385.1 Cacajao melanocephalus | reverse complement strand
GTGTGAGTGTTTTTTATTATTTTTCTCTTTCGTTTTAACTGACCCACAGCCAGGCGACCTAGCTTTAATCAAAAAAAAAAAAAAAAAAAAAAAAAAAAAAAAAAAAAAACAAAAAGAAAGAAAGAAAAAAAGAAATCCAATGTGTACACACAAGATACAAAAAATATATAAGGTAAGACACAAAGTACAGAGGCTAAGTAGAGTCAATACGATGCTTGCTAGGAAGGGATTTATTGGGAGTTTATGGTATGATGATACTTTTTAAGAAAAATGGGAGTTTACCAGGTATTTAAAATTAGAAGGAACTTTGACAACTCAAAAGAAGAAAAAAGGTCTCAAACAAAACAATATATATATGAAAGTCCATGGGATTTTCATAAAACTGGTATATTGTTACATTGCTCAAGCAAAAAGTGAGTTGGGAATAAAAGGAGTAAGATATGATACTGAACAGATAGGCAGCTTGGTAGAGAGGGTATGGCCTTAAAATTGAATCCACAAATTCCTGAATTTGCATTTTGACTCTATCATTATTAAATGTGTTACCTTGGGAAAGTTACTTAATGCTTCTGAGCCTAATGTTCTTTTCTATAAAATTGGGATAAGAATGCCTTCTACTAGGCATTATGTGTGTAATGAGCCTAGTATAAGATATGACAATAAAAAAAATGCTGAATAAATGTGAGTTATTTGGCATATTAGAGTTTCAAAAGGAAAAAGCCAAATCTTAGACTTATACTTTTGCTACAAATCATAAATTCTGTCTTGAATTACCATCAAATGATTTTAAATCTATAAAGGAAATTTTAGGGTACATACATTCTACACTATCCAAACTCCGAGTTTTTTTTGTTTTTTATTAATAAAATGGCTGATTTTAGCTCTTGATCAAAGATCTATTTTCCAATTGTGTTACATTTATTTTGTATCATTTTCCTAGCGTGTGGCCTTATTTCCATTACATAATTTCAGCTGAACTAGTTAAGTGTTTTTCCATTCCGTTTAATGTATGCATCTTATCATAAATAATTGTGATGGTGTCATATTCTTGTATTTGGATAAAATATCTAAAATATAATTCAATATTAAATTTCATAACAGAATTGTATGTGGTTTTTATAACAAAGCCATTTTCTTGATGTTTAATATTTACTTCAGAGGAAAAATAAAGTCCTGATGGCCAAAACACAATGTATTTATGTGTTTCAGAATGCACTAAACATGACAACTTATATACTTTAATTTTATAGATTATACATCACAATATATATGAAGCTCAGGTTTTCTTCAGGATTGAACTATTTACACAAGTATATATTTTTCATTGAAATAGTGTTACAGTTATATTTTAAGATAGTGGTAGTTTATGGTAGTTTCTTTGGCATACTAGCTCTGAGTAGTATGTAACCAATTATATCATTTGGCTTGCAGAAATCCTTAGACATTTAATTCTAATTGCGTGAGAGAGATTACAAGTTTGAATATGCCTCTTTTCTAATTTTGAAACTATAGACAGAAAAGTTTTTTTTAAAAAAAACTAAACACAAATCCAGCACTGTTTATAATAAATATATACATGAGAATATATATTTAAAAATTTATATTATACTTAAATGTATTGTTTATATTTCAACTCATGAAAATACAGTCACCTTCAGCTGCTTGGGCTTTTTCCAATTGTTTTCTCCAAGAAAGTTAAAGTAGTTTAAAATTTAATCCCGAGGACGCAATTTTAATTATTGATCTATCATTTGCCTTTACAAAAGTCTCCCTACGGTTTACTTATCTCTATGCCTAAATTTCAGCTTTTTCTATAGTTATCTTTGGGGGTTCCTTTATTCTTTACGGGTAGCTAAATGCTGTAAGTGAATTCCAAGTAGGAGTTCATATGTAGGAGTTTTCACTCCTACTCCAATTTAGTTACCTATTTTTAATGGTCACATCTAGATATTTTAATGACATAACTCAAATAGATCATATAAATGTTACTTTTAAAAACTCTATATTTTAAAATCTTTCATCCATTTTAAAATAGAAATTTCTCAGTGATCACCCTGTGCCATATGGATTTAATTTGGATACCCCTCCCTTGTATTTCTGATTTGAAGTATCCGTAACTGTAATGTCAAGGTTCTATTTTTGAGAGTCTACAAGTAGTTCTGAGTTATTTTTTATGTAGAATTGGAGGCCATTGTATCACATGTTAATTCTGAACTTGAAATATGTATTTCCCAAATATAGACTCAGTAAAGTAACTCATTCTGTCATGTAACTCATTTAATCTTCTTTGTTAATCCATTTATTTGCTTTATTATTATTTAGGAAACATTGAAATCTCACCATAGACCAAAAGCTGAACGATGTTATGGGTCTCTCCATTATTACTAGAGTGTCAAGTAAATAAACTATAAATGCCAATATAGTGTGATAAAAGCCATGCTGGAGACAAACAGTTTGCTCAAGTAGCTCAAGGGAGAACCAAACATGCTGTACCCAGGGATCAAAAAGATTTCTTGGAAGAGGTGACGTATAACCTGATCCTAAGCAGGAGCCTGCCAGTTAGGGTAGTTTGGAGTACAAGGGTTCTGCATTAGCAAGCAAGAGAGATCTGACTGAGAAAAGCCTTGGAGTTACTTCTAGGGTCTGATATCACCTCTTTTTGGGAAGTTTCACATTTATTTTACCCAGCAGTTCTGTGGTTGAATTCATGGGTTCTGGGACAAGTGCTTGAAAACATTTGCTGTGCTTATTTTCCAATACTATATTTTCCTTTTGGCTTTGTATAATGTATTGGCAATTATAACCCATATGCTATATTCTCAGTTCACTCAGTTAGCAAGATGTTCTTAGTATCAGAGTAAGTATTGCCAAGAATGTCACTAAAAAACTCAAACTTGCTTGCCTTTCTATTCTGATACAAGGTCAAATTTGATCGATGTATCTTTCACTAATTTTTCATGTATGCTGCCTGAAATCAAATTAGGCATCATTACAATATTAGTATTATAATATCAGTATAATGTAGTTTAAGCATTATAAAAATATTAGCATTAAGAACATCAATGTGATACATTTTAAACAAGCCACCAAAATCCATTTCAGTTAGTTTTTAAAGGTTTTCAATACATATTTCACAGGGACCTATTAGGGGATAAGGAATAAGATTGATATGGTTTTTATCCACAGTCCCTTCATGTATTTTAGTAAATGACTGTGTAAAATCTGAGTAAATCACTTGAATAAATTACTGTGAATTTCAGTTTGCCTATCAGTGAAAAGCTAATGATGGCAAAACCTTTTTAAATGTATTTGTTCTAGAAACTGCTATAAATACGATCATAAAGCAAGTTATGAGGCAATAGATTTTCAAAAATATAAAAAATTATATATATTTTTAGTTGTAAGTAAATTAGTCTTTGGTGTTTCTGAGCATTCTCTGTTTCTCAAGATGTCAGAATCGGCTATATAGATGATAGATGTACTTACTGAATGATGGCTGTGAAAATCGGTTTGATTTCTCTGTATTTCATGCTCAAGATCAGACTATGCCAAAAGTATATTTACCTTCTTTGGGGGGGGGAGATTTAGATAATGTATTGATATTACCTAAATATGATATATATCATTATATTATCTAAATCTCCCCAAAGAAGGTAAATTATATATAAAATGTTGACTACATATCAGTTTATTGAAAATTGAAGAAAAAAATGTAAAAATTATCACATTGACCAATTTTAAGCATCAACCAAAATTAATCATATTTTTAAATCAGATTTTTAAGAAAAATGTTTAGTTTCAAAAGGCACTCTTGTGTGTGAGTCAGATGAGTTCCATATAACATCACAATTTTAAAATATTACACACTGAGTCACTGCTTCCTTCATTTAATTTTCTGAAAATACTAAAAGCTCAAGAAAGAGTGGCTGTTAAATTTAGCATAATAAATGAACAGACATTATGCTAACTAAACGTAGTAAGGATGCTAATTTCATTTAACTGATGCTGTAGTGAAAATCTATCCATCGTTTTTAATGGAGTCACCTATAGGCATTTGGCATTTAATGTACCAAAATAGCTACAGCACTATAGTCGATGTTAGTTTTAATAATTCATTGTTGTACTAATACATGGCAGAGTGGAAAGCTGAAATAGTACACCAAATAGTATATGAGTAATACTAAATATCTACAGCTCTTAATCTTTAGTCAGATGCCTGCTGGGTATATAGCTAAGGAAATTTTTGTTCTTATGTTTTTCATTAGTTTGTATGAAGCAAAGAAAACCAATCTTATTGCTGTAAAAATATGTTTCTACTGTTTGTAAGTCTTGAAACAATGTAATTAATAGGGTGGAGAATGTACACAGTGACATGCAGAGAATAGTTTAATTCATTTATACAAATAATATTTGAATCCCTACAAAGTGTCAAACACTATGATAAGTGTTTACTAAGCAGACACAATCCCTATTCTTAAAAATTGTATTGTCTAGTTGAAGTTCCAAAATAATCCAAAATAAAAAAATGCAAATGTTAAGGGAATGAAAAGGGTTATGTGGCAGAATATAATAGTCTACAAACTGTAACTAGTAGTTAGTAAGTAACTAAAATTTTGAGAAATCCTAGATTAAAGCAATCACAAACCTGAACTTTCAAAAACAATCAACTAAATAATGTTGCTTATCATTGCCAGCTCTTAATTATTTCACTGCTACCCTGTTCATCCTGCTTCATTATTTACCTTAATGGGAGGTGTCTGGCTTAGGGGTTGCCTCTTTTCAATAACTTGTTTATAATTTACAGAACTCTTATTTCCTATTATCTAATTTAATCAAACCATGTACTGAGCATCAAGAAGTATGTTTATAATATTTCATTGCGAATCTTCTTTCCAATCAGTCAATTAGTTTCAGTACAGATATTTTAAGTAATGTAAGCATATGGTCTTAAGATTTATTTTTTACTCCTTCCATCACTCTTTTACCAAATACTACTTATGCATTCTCTAGATTACCGTCCCAGAAGTGAGATATTCTCCATGTCTCCTCCATTGCTTAGTACTCTATAAGAGTAACTGCTTTGAATAGTTATTTACAATGTAGCCCCCGAACTCCTCTGGGCTTGCAATTCAATCTCATTTCTGTAACTGTAGAATATATAACATTCATTGGAAGATTTCTTTGATAATAATAATATAAACAACAAATATATACTGCTAGTTTATAATTTATCAATTACATGTATATCAATTCATCTGAAACATGGGCCAAAATAAAACCCAAACACATCAAAACATAGATGATTGCCATTGTTTAGACATTACAGTGATGATATGAACTTCAGAATAATAACTTCAGGAGATTAGATAAAGATTTAAATCATGATTTTCAAAAGGGTACCTTTTCTCCCCTGCCACATTACTTTAAGGTTATACAAAAAGTTGTTGTAAAACAATGCACAAATAGAACAAACACATATAGTTATATGAAGTGAGCTAATATGTATTATTATGTTTAAGTGACATAGTATAACCTAGACAAGAAAGTAATTAGGCATGACTTAAGAAGTCAAAGTTAATATTTACTATATCCTTATCTAAACAAAAAATAATACCCTACTGAAGAAAATGTTGTAGAAAACGAATTACTGAGTTTAATCACAAGGTTGTTATAAATATAAATCATAATATATCCAAATAAAAATAAACTTTTTCTTAGAGTATCTTCAACAGTCAGTCACAAAACAGTCATGTGCTGTTTAATGAGCTTAATGATGGGATGTACATGTTCTGATAAATTGTATCATTAGGTGACTTTATTGTGGAAACATGCTAAAGCTTAGTAACACAAACCCAGATGGTGTAGCCTTTTGCTCCTAGACTACAAACCTCTATCGAATACCGTAGGCAATTATAACCAAGTGGTAAGTATTTATGAATATGAACATATCCAAACATAGAATAGGTGCAGTAAAAATACAGTATAGTAAAATATTATGGGACCATCATTGTATATGTGTTCTTGGTGCAATTTCAGGTGAGCAAGTTAACAACATTATTTTCCATTTATGTAAAATAGAGGAAAAAAGTATAATCAAGCTAGTTGCATCATGAATCAAAGGGTCAAACTTTAGCTGAATGTGAAAAATCATTTTCTCTTTATTGTTTGGAGCATTTAAATATAATTTTTAAATAGTAATCAGTTTTATGTGACATAGATACTATTAACTGTAAGTATTTGAAAGCTGTGTTAGTTTTGAAAAGATGTTTTATCTTTTTAGGCAGAAGGTGTATATATGTAGGAATAGCATTTAGATAATGAATCGCTTCTTCCCACTCTGTTAAAGTTATAACAATGTAGAATAATTGTTTTTGAAGCAAATATGTTTATACATCTACATTATGTGAATTATTCTACACTCATCTTTTTAAAACAATGTAAAAAGCTATCCAGAGAATATAGAAAGATTTTATTTTGTGTCAGGGTCCAAAGTTTTATAATTTATTTAAGTTACACTCAAATTATTGGATATAGGGATATACAAAATATTCTGCTAATCAGGTCTATGCTGGAGGTTACAAAGATTATTTCACATCACTGTTTGAATAGCATAAGTGTCAATATATCATCCAAACTATTAAAGATCACTGGAAAAAAATAGTCCAAAATCAGCACAGTGGATCAGCAAAACAAACGAGGAAGATGAAACTGTACTGACTTTCAAAGTAACTAGATAAATCAGATGGAAATGGGGATACATGAAAAGAAAATGAAACCATTGTAAAGAGTAACAATATAGGCTAAGCGCTGTGCGTCAGGCCTGTAATCCCAGCACTTTTGGAGGCTGAGGTGGGCGGATCACCTGTGTTTAGCAGTTTGAGACCAGCCTGGCCGACATGGTGAAACCAAGTCTCTAATAACATTATAAAAATTGCCTGAGCATGGCAGTGCACGCTTGTGATTCCAGCTACTCGGAAGTCTGAGGCAGAAGAATCACTTGAACCTGGTAGGCAGAGGTTGCAATGACCTGAGATTGCTTCATTGCACTCCAGCCTGGGTGACAAAAGTGAAACTCCATCTCAAAAAAGGAGTAATAAATAAACTCATACAGAAATAGTAATTCTAAGCATATTAATAATTCACATAAATCAGAATGGGCTTGATTCTAACAAAAGGATATAAAAATTGTTTAAAATAGTCATTTCATAAGAAAGCCACCTAGAATAAAATGGAGGCATGAAAACTGTATGGAACATAAATGCTAATAAATGTAAACATAGTAACACTATTATATAAAGTAGAATTTTATGCTGCATCATTAAATTAGGATGTGGCAGCCCTAAGAATATGCCTTGTAGACGTTCTGTAGCAGGAAGTATAAATGACCAAAGGCAAGTTCAAGCTTTGAAACCCATCACCCATTTTCACAGAGACTGTATCCTACAGGAATGCATCACAGATACCAAGACAGAAAAGATCCTGGGAGAGACAGGACTCTCATTTGCCTTTTGCTCAAGGATTCCCTGATGGCTTTGAAGAATCTTCTCTACACTGTATGTAAATCTAGGATGCTTTCATCAATAGTCTCCCTCTATTCTTCACTCAAAATTAGAATCAAATCACAACCTCTCCTTCACCTACCCTTCTCCAGCTCCTTCTCTATTTTATATAACAAACACATTTTTACTAATATAATCCTTGCACATTTAAATCTGTCTTGATGTTTGCTTCCTAGAGGACCTAAAGGAGGACACAGAATAAAAATATTTTATATTCACACAAGTACATTCTACCAAGAATATAAAAGAGCTATGAAATTATATATACCTAGGCTACCTCCCTCTTTCTCACTCCTCTCTCTTTCTCCACACACACAGAAATACACACACACACACACACACATACACACACATATAAAGCAAAAGCTAATAGAAACACAAAAAGAAATAAAAAATGTATAACCATAGCTGAAAAATGTAATCCAACATCTTAAAACAACATGTGAAATAACAAAGTATAAATTAGCCAATCTTATTTCAATAACACAAATAACAGACTTGTAGACGTTCATTCAACCCTCCATTGAGAGAACACATTATACCCATAAATCAAAGTAATTTTTTTCAAAGTAATTTTTATATACATGGTTTAAAAATTACCTATATAACACTAAAATGCGTTTCCCTATTAGCAAAAGAAAAAATAAAATCTCTTTAAAACCCACTGATCCCAGTAAATCAATAAAAACAACCATGAAAGCTCAAATCAAATGTACAAAACATCAGATATTTCCATCTTAACATCTCTTCTAAATAATTCTGATGGAAAAAATAAAATTAGAAATTAGAAATCAGTAGCAAAATCATATATAATACAAAAAAATACATATTCTATAATTATAAGTTAATTTAACTTTTAAAAGAGACTCTCATATTAATACATTTAATACTTAACACAAATACTGAGAGCAGAGATGATCAAACAATTGCAGTATTGAATTTTTAAAATAATTCTTAATTTAATGGTCTACTTTTATATTGCCAAACATTTAGTTTGATTCAAGTTTTGGGCTACTATGAATAGCACTGCACGAAGTTGCATCTGCACTTTTTATTTATTTATTTATTTTATTAAACAGGCACTTTTTTCCTTTGGGTATACACTGAAGAGTGGAATTTCTGGAACCAAGTGCAATCATATTTTAACTTCTTTAGAGACTGTCCAAGTCTCTAAATTTAATAAGTGCTTACTTATTCATAGTTCCACTAAGAGGGTCTGAATATTCTGGCTGCTTCACAAACTCATCCTCTTTGCTATTGTCCATTTTTAATTTTAGACATTGTGGTAGATACTTATAAGGGGCTCATTTTGATTTTAATATTTTTTTCCAGTTCTCCAAGATTATATGGAGAGATTTTTCATATTAGTCATTTACCTATTTTCTTCCACAAAGTACTTTCCCATATTTTTTTATTTCTTCAAAATTAGTTTGTTCATGTTACTAATGAAAGTTTTTACACATTCAGGACACAAATTCCTTGTCAGATACAGTGCAGCAAAAATCTCCCAGACCATGGCATGCCTTTTTATTTCCTTAATCATATATATGATATAAATAATTTCTAAATTTTAATGTAGTCTAATCTTTTCATTTGGGGTAATGCTTTTAATGTTCTAGTTCAAAAAATGTTCCCAATGCAAATGATACAAAATTATTCTTCTACGTTTTCTCTCAAATGTGTTATTGCTTTACCTTTAATTTTTATGTCTACAGTTCAACTCAAATTAATTTGTGTTAATAGTATGTGGTAGGGGTCAAGGTGTATTTTTTCTCTTATAATATCTAAAAGATCAAGCATAATTTATGGGTTCTCTTTTCTGTCCCGTTGATCTATGTATTTCTGTTTGTCCTGATGCTATCTGCAATTACTATAAACTCATAGCTAATTTTTATACCTGGTCATGTAAGTCTTCCACTATTCTTTTTTTAACCTGATTTTTTTTTTCTGGCTATTCTAAACATTTTTCACTTTCATAGGATGTTAGAAATACTCATGTTAGTTTAAGAAAAACTGATTCTAATTGGGACTGTACTGTTACTATAAATTGATTTTGGGAGAACTGGCATGCATAATAAAATACTCTATCTTTCGATTTAAAAACAAAGTTCATCTTTTCATTTTAGCCAATATTTATATTAATTTGCCATGGTAATACTGTTTCCAGTAGACATGATATCTATATTTCAAAATATAGATTTATAAATATCTTATTTTTGTAACATAGTGAATATTATTTCTTAAATTTTTATTGAGTAATTATCTATTTTTGGTATATAAAAATAAAAATTTCTCATTGTTCATTTTTTCCCCAAGTAACCTAATTAATTCAGATCTAAGTTTCAAGTTCTCAGCAATTTTTTTGGCTTTTTTATGCACAAAAGTACAATGTCTATGCATAAAAGTTTTATTTCCCTCTTTTAAATCTACACAAAATATATTCAATTTTATTTCTATTTCTTTGCTTCTAGGAAGTCTAGTACAACAATAAATATAAGTAGTACTAGGGCACACTCATTTTTGAGACATTTTGATCTGTAATTTTTCATTATAATTCATGCTATAAGAAAGTGATCAGTTGGACTTCATCAAAATTTAAAACTTCTGCCCTTCAAAATATGTTATTAGGAAATTAAAAGACAAGAGAGGTTACACACTGGGAGAAAATATTTGCCAGGCATATATCTGATAAAAGATTTGTATACAGAATTTGTAAAGAACTCTCAAAACTCAGTTATAAAAAACAAACCAGTAAATGGGAAAAACATTTAAACAGTTACCTCAACAAAGAGATGAATTTGTGAATAAAAAAATAAGCTCATGAGATAATATTAAATCTTATTTGCCTTTACATAAATTCAAATTAAAACCACAATGAGATATGAGTGTCCATTAGAATGTCTAAAATTAAAAAGAATAATTATATCCCATGTTGGAAGTGATAAGGAAAAATTGTTGGTTGGAATGCAAAATGATATGACTATTGGAAAATAGTTTGTCAGTATCTGAAAAACCCTAAGTATACAACTTCCATATGACTCAGCTATTCCATACTGAGGTATTTACCCAAGTGAAAAGAAACCATCTATCCATAGAGGAACTTATAGATATGTTCATAGTGACTTTATTTGTAATATCCAAAATCTAGAAACAATCCAGATGTTTAATAGGTGTGTGTCCAATAAAATAAAATTTTAAAATGGAATATTAATAAATATTACAAATTTCAAATAATTTGAGAATTTTTAATGATTTTGAAATTTTGAATCTCAAAATAAATAAGCTAAATAAAGTAATTCAGTCTAAAAATGAGTATGTACTCTCTACGGTTCCATTTATAAAAAACCACATATATAAAGTAGTAGTCTATATTACCCAAAAGTAAAACTCTTTTTAGTAGGAGTGAAGATCGGAAAAAGTAAGTAGGACGACTTAGCATGTAAAAGAAGAAATTTAGGGGGATGATGGGCATGTTCATTACCGCGATTGTATTGATAGTTTCAAAGTCTTTCAAATTGCAGATACTAGAAGTGCAGTTTATTTTATATCAATAATACCTCAATACGATTGTTTTTTTAAAAAAAGAAAACAAATTGTCTAAGGCAGTGATTCTCAAAACAATGTGAAGAATTTGTTAAGAGAGATTACTTGTTCCCAATCCTGAAATTATCTGCTATGCAGCCTGAGAATGTGAGTTTCTAACAAGCTCTTAGGTATTGTTCATGTTTCTCACAAACAAATTATAGTTTGAGCCTTACTCCTTTAAGCTGCAGCTACTCAACCTGTTGTCCTCAGACCTGCATCTTTAGCGTCACCTGTGACCTTGTTAGAAATGATCATCTCAGGCCACAGACCAGGTGTACTGAATCAAAATTTGCACTTATGTTGTTGTTGCTGTTTTGAGACAAAGTTTCACTTTGTCACCTAGGCTGGAATGCAGTGCTGTGAACACAGCTCATAGCAGCCTTGGCCTCCAGACACAAGCAATCATCCACATCAGCCTCCCAAGTAGCTGGGAATACTGGCACACACCATCACACTCGGCTAATTTTTTTTATTTTCTGTAGACATGGGTTTCACCATGTTGCCCAGGCTGGCCTCAAACTCCTGAGCTCAAGTGATCCACTGCCTCAGCCTTCCAAAGTGCTGGGATTACTGGCATGAGCCACTGCACCCAGCCCTAAATCTGCATGCTAACAAGACACATTATTAATACGTATGCTATATGGTCAAAATGATATTTTAAATATGATATGCATCACTTGAATGATATTCTCAACCATGTCAGAAAATGTACTTAAGTCTCATTCAGTGAAAGAGCAGGAGAATTTGGGCAAATTTTTCTTCCTTGAATGGATATGTAGTGTTAAACTTAACCTCTTCATAGGTTATTATTTCAACTTAGTTTAAGGCCTTGAGTTCTGGATTCTAGACAGTTTTTATAGATGTACTCATCCTAACAAGGCTATAACCAAGAATTTGTTTTTCTTCTCTATCTCATTGCATCTAAGATAACTAAGTCTGTGTTATGGTTACTGACTGGAAATATAAAGTGATCCTGAAGAGTGTGAGTGTTGTTAAGAAGTTGGAAGTTGGCATTTTCAAGACATTCTGTATGAGGGCTACTATATGATAACTTTTAATTGTCCAATAAATCCTTCAGGTCTTAAAATGTGAAGAACATTTGAATTTTGGAGATAAAACTGTCTTCAGTGATATTGCAACATTATATTTATTAAACGGAAAAACTGAAGAACACCAGTACTACCCAAGTATCTCAGTGAGATTTGGGCTGAAATTAAACAAAATAAAAACTTTTAAAACTTACTTGGATATTTGTTTAACATATGAATTTTTATGGGTGTAACTTATAAAGAAAAGATAACATATTGTGAATCTAATATCTTCATGGAATCTGAATTATTTTATTATTACACTTTAAGTTCTGGGGTACATGTGCAGATCATGCAGGTTTGTTACATAAGGATACACATGCCATGGTGGTTTGCGGCATCCATCACCCCATCATCTACCTTAGGTATTTCTCCTAATGCTATCCATCCCCTATCCTCGCACTCCCCAACAGGCCTCTGTGTGTAATTTTCCCCTCCCTGTGTCCATGTGTTCTTATTGGTCAACTTCCACTTATGAGTGAGAACATGAGTTGTTTGGTTTTCTATTCTCGTGTTAGTTTACTGAGAATGATGGTTTCCAGCATTATCCATGTTCCCCTGCAAAGGATATGAACTCATTTTTTATGACTGCTTAGTATTCCATGGTGTATAGGTGTCACATTTTCTTTATCCAGCCTATCATTGATGGACATTTGGGTTGCTTTCAAGTCTTTGCTACTGTGAACAGTGCCCCCTACCACACACACACACACACACACACACACACACACACAGACACAAACCACGTGTGCATGTGTCTTTATAAAAGAATTATTTATAATCCTTTGGGTATACGCCCAGTAATGGGATTGCTGATTCAAATGGTATTTCTAGTTCTAAACCCTTGAGGAATCGCCAGACTGTGTTCCACAACGGTTGAACTAATTTACACTCCAAGAGTGTAAAAGTGTTCCTATTTCTTCATATCCTCTCCAGCATCTGTTGTCTCCTGATGTTTTGATGATCACCATTCTAACTGGCATGAGATGGTATTTCATTGTGGTTTCAATTGGCATTTCTCTAATGACCAGTGATGATGAACTTTTTTTC
>CAUYLG010010450.1:0-84141 GCA_963573385.1 Cacajao melanocephalus | reverse complement strand
GCCACAGAAATTCGTCTGAAATTGCGGCGCCCACTCGCTCTCTGTGCTTTCACTGGGAGCTACAATCCTGGGCTGTTGTTAATCAGCCATTTTGGATCTCTCCGCCCGGTGATGAAGTTTTTTCTGCTTCTTGGTTTTCCTTTGGCGGACGCCCCTTCCCCGCACAGCTGGACCTTCCCGGTTCAGCTGTGCTTACTGTGCAACTCTCAGTCCTCAGTGCTTCCAATTGCTGTTCTCCTTGTGGGGACGGGACCAGCCGAGCCGGAGTCGTCCCGTATACTCCGCGCCGAGAAGCGCCGTGCTGGAGCGCCGGCAAACTAGCCGCGCCAGCCAAAACAGTCGCGCTGGCGACCCGTGTGGCTCCTCCGCCGGGAATCTCCTAGTCTGTGGGCAACAAGAATTCGTCTGAAAGTGCGCCGTCCACTCGCTCTCTGCGCTTTCACTGGGAGCTACAACCCTGAGCTGTTGTTAATCGGCCATCTTGGATCCTGCTTAGTGATATTCTTTATGGGCCAGGATGTGGATACATGAGTTATTACGGTTTACAGAACTAGCAATAAAGCAGACATGAATACCCAAATGGACTGGAATGCAGGCACATCTCTTGTACACTCAACTATAAAATGCAAGTACCCAGAACCTGTCTTTAGGGGGGCCACATGCCCTTCCCACTGAATCAAGTATTAAACACGGCCAAGAACTCAGAGGAAGGCCAGTACTTCAAGTATCTACTCTTTTTTTCATCTTTACTGGGGCTAGATGCTGGTTTGCGGACTAGAAGAGCCAGGAAGGGTGTATCTGAATGGAGAGAGATTGTTGGAGAGGAAATCCAAGGAGTTCATCACTTCCATCACTTTAGGTAGCTTTTTTAAAAAGAGAAAGTAATAGCTTGTTAATTTATCCATTCTAATATCTAGACATACATGCATAAAATAGCTATTTTGTGATATTAAACTTTTACAATAATTTTGACCATCATACAATCTATCTTTCTGCATATTTTTCTTTCTACTTAATAGCCTTTAACCAAACAATAGCTATTAACCTTTTAACGGGATAAAATGTATTAATAAATTCCTTTGTACTGGTTGTTTTGTACAAAAAGAAAGAAGGACGGAAGGAAGGAAGGAAAGAAAGAAAACAGAAGAGAGAAAGAAAGAAAAAGAAAGAAAGAAAGAAAGAAACAAGGAAAGAAAGAAATGGGGCAATCTTTCAGCTTGTATAACTACAATAGGTCTCTGCCTAATGCACATGGCAAGTCAGTGCACCAAGACACCAAGTTGCAACAGAGAAAGAGATTTAATCATAGGACTGCCTAACAGGAAATAGGAGGAAACCTCAAATCCATTTCCCCAAGCAGTTTGGGGCTAAGGATTTTAAAGATTTTGGAGTGAACCAAAGTGTGGAGATGATTGATAGGTCAGAGTTCAGGGTGAAGTCATAGGACAGAAGAAACTGCATTCTCAGGCTGATTTGGCTCCTCTGTGGGCTGCGGGGTGGTCTTCAAACTGGTTAGCTCAGCTATTTCGCTGGAATTGGGGATCTGAAAAACATCTTAAGCAATTATTAAACAAAAAAGCCTTATAATTCTGATGTCAGGGACCCTATCTATAAAAATAATGGGGAGGCAAATGGTCAGTGTCTAGTGATACTATGGGTTACAAGGAAGTGGGCCAAAGAGCAGCCTCATTAATGATCAATTAGACTTGTATTTCTGTCCAGAATTCCTCTTAACTCTGTGAGGACAGCTTCATTTGGGCTGAAATAGGTAGGAAAAACATATTAACAAGCAAACCGGCCAGGTGCGGTTGCTCAAGCCTATAATCCCAGCAGTTTGAGAGGCCAAGGCAGGAGGATCACTTGAGGCCAGGAGTTCGAGACCAGCCTGGCCAACATGGTGAAACCCCGTCTCTACTAAAAATACAAAAATTAGTCAGGCCTGGTGGCACATGCTTGTAGACTCAGCTACTTGGGAGGCTGAGGCACAAGAATCGCTTGGACCCCGGAGATGGGGGTTGAAGTGAGCCGAGATTGCACCACTGCACTCTAGCCTGGACAACAGAGTGAGACTGTTTCTCAGAAAAAAAAAAAAAGAACCAAACCAGTCAACATATTTGGCTTGGATTGTCTCTTGGTGCTTCGTGCTTTCACTTTATGCTATAATTTATCAAGTATACTGAATATCTTATAAACCTTGCTGTGCTTGTGACAGAAGTATGAGCTAGTTGCTTAGGATAAAGCCAGAGCTTCTATGCTATGGCACATTCTTGGGAGAGAAGTGGGATTTCTGAAAGCAAGATTGATGGACCAATCATATTCTCTGACAGATTAATTACATATATTTTCTCCCAGGTTTTGATTAGCCATTAAGTAGAAGATTTGAAAAGTGATTTTTATAATGATAATATAAAATGAAAGCTTGGGTCCAGGCACAGTGGCTCATGCCTGTAATCCCAGCACTTTGGGAGGCCAAGGCAAAAGGATTGCATGAGGCCAAGAGTTTAAGACCAGCCTGGGCAACAAAGCAAAACCCTGTCTCTAAAAATAATAATAACAATAAGAGCTATGCCAGGTGTGGTGGCTCACACCTGTAATCCCAGCACTTTGGGAGGCCGAGGTGGGTGAATCACTCAAGGTCAGGAGTTCAAGATCAATCCAGGCAATGTGGTGAAACCTCATCCCTACTAAAAATACAAAAATTAGCTGCATGTGGTGGTGGGTGCCCATAATCCTAGCTAGTGGGGAGGCTGAGGCATGAGAATTTCTTGAACCTGGGAGGTAGAGGTTTCCGTGAGCAGAGATCGTGCCACCGCACTTCAGCCTGGGCAACAGAGCAAGATTCCATCTCAAATAACAATAATAATAAAGAGCTATATAAGAGATTATATAACCAGGTGATATAGTTTGGATATGAGCCCCCCACCCAAATCTCACGTTGAATTGTAATCCCCAGTATGGGAGGTGGGGTCTGGTGGGAGGTGATTGGATCTTGGGGCTGGATTTCTCACCAGTGGTCTAACACCATCCCCTTGGTGTTGTCCTTGCAATAGGGAGTGACTTCTCATGAGACCTGGCTGTTTAAAACTGTGGCACCTCACTCTCTTTCTCTTGCTCCTGCTCCCCCTTCACCTTTCACCATGATTGTAACCTTCCTGAGGCCTCCCCAGAAGCAGATGCCTGGGTCATGCTTCCTATACAGCCTGCAGAACCGTAAGCCAATTAAACCTCTTTTCTTTATAAATTACACAGGCTCAGGTCTTCCTTCCTTCTTTCCTTCCTTCCTTCCTTCCTTCCTTCCTTCCTTCCTTTCTTTCTTTCCTTTTCTTTTCTTCTTCTTTTTTTTTTTTTTTGAGACAGAATCTCGCTCAGTCACCCAGGCTGGAGTGCAGTGGTGCCATCATGGCTCATTGCAACCTCGACCTCCTGGGCTCAGGTGATCCTCCCACCTTAGCTTCCCTAGTAGCTGGGACTACAGGTATGCACCACCACACTCAGCTAATTTTTTGTAATTTTTATAGATACATGATCTCACTATATTGCCCCGGCTGGTCTTGAACTTCTGGGCTCAAGCTATCTGCCCCCCTCAGCCTCCCAAAGTGCTGGGATTACAGGTATGAGACACCGTGTTTGGCAAGTGTTTCTTTATAGCAATGTAAAACCAGCCTAATATATCAGGGTAAAATAATCTAGAGTCTTAAGGTAATAAGGAACATTATACCTTACTGAATATTCAAATCCTTGAGTATGTAAATGTTTGTACAATTTCCTAGTCATATCCCACATGACATATTCATGGAGTCATATGCTTCCTGTTAATATCCTCATCCCACAGAGTAATCATTTTTTCCAACTTCAGTGAATTTTTATACAGTATATCACTTTAAGGCAGGTTTTTTTTTCATAAAGAAACTCAAGTTACCTCCTACATGATGAAAAAATAAATAACAATAGAGCCATGCTGAAGTATAGATTCTGGACTGTCAGCTAGGCTTACTCACTAGCTAAGTAATGTTTTCCTTTACACTGGTCTTAAAGTTTAAGCAATCCTCTAGGGAAATAACAAAGCTAGAAAATGTGGCCAAGCATGGTGGCTCACACCTGTAATCCCAACACTTTGGGAGGCCGAGGTGGGAGGATTGTTGGAGCCCAGGAGTCTGAGATCAGCTTTGGCAACAGGGTGAAACCCCATCTGTGCAAAAAATATGAAAAAATCAGCTGGGTGGTGGCACGCATCTATAGTCCCACTTACTCGGGAGGCTGAGCTGGGAAAATAACCTCAGCCTAGGAGATCAAGGTTCTAGTGAGCTATAATTTTACTATTGCACTCCAGCCTGGGCAACAGAGGGAGACCCTATCTCAAACAAAACAAACAAATAACAAAACCCCAGAAAATGTTAAACCTTAGAATGATTAAGAATCTGCTATAGGAATGGGCATTGTGGTTCATGCCTGTAGTCCCTACTACTTAAGGGGCTGAGGCAGGAGGATTGCTCAAGGCCAGGAGTTTGAGACCAGTCTGGGCAACATAATGAGATCCTCATCTCTTAAAAAGAAAAAAAAAAAAAATTAGCCAAGCACAGTGGCTTCCCACTGTAGTCTCAAATACTCAGGAAGCTGAGGCAGGAGGATTGCTTGAGCCCAGGAATTCGAGGTTGCAGTGAGGTACGATCACACCACTGCACTCTAGCCTAGGCAATGGAGCAAGACCATGTCACTTAAAAAAAAAAAAAAAAAGAAAGAAAGAAAAGAAAAAATCTGCTATATGTATTTAATAAAACAAGGAATGTTACCAGGGGTTAAAGGAAATACCCAGTGTAGTGTATAGCCCAGGTGATGGATGAAGGTTTCTTTCACCAATTAAATATGTTCATGTCCTTAGAAAAGAGGCAAGTTTAAGATAAAAATCTTTAGTAATGGATCAAGGTGATGCCAAGACTAATTCAAGACCAATAGACCTTTGCTGGTCCTTCTTTTGGGATTGTTTCATATTCTTTTCTGGTATGATTAGTCTGGTGAGTTCACAAGAGAAATCGGAGGAGAGATTTAAGAAAAGTTTATTATACTAGATCCTAGAGACATGGAGGCATGGCATGGCATGCAGGGCCACGTGGAAACCCCAGGGTGGTCAGGAGGCTGAAGACAGGAGCAAGCGAACGTTTAGGACACAGGCTTTCTTGCAGTTTTGGGAAAGGGAGAGGTAAGACAGAGTGTGGTAAACAGTTTAGGATTGGCTAATTGGAATAAACTATAGGTATTGGCTAATTTGAATACTCTAAACTATAGGCATGGTTCCTAATTGCCTGGTATCTAGTCTGGGATATCTAGATACTAGATATCTAGAGTACAGTAGATACCAGGCAACTAGGAAACACACCTATAGCTTAGAGTACACCTAGAGTATGCGAGATACGTTAGTATCAACATATTCTGTATAGTGAAAAGATGAGTAGGGACAATGATATTGACCCTTTTTGGGAAATTTGAGGGAAAAAAATTGCCCATTCGCCATAGTATTAAGAATATAAAATAGAAAGTGAAGAAAGGAGTAGGTATGATGGGTTGCATGTAAGTTAAAGTCTTAGAGAAGAGAAATTGAGTAAGCCAGAAATTCAGCTGACAAGGGAAATGAGCAGAGGGAATCCTTCGAGAGATGAGGAGCTATTCGGAGAGAGAGAGGCCATGTGGTCCCTGAAAAACAGACAGAAAAAGTAGCCAGTCACAACAGCCGTCTCAGTTATTCATTGCAACACGAGTCCAGGTCTTGTGCTGAGGTATTTTGTAGATATGTCTAAAGTCCATAATCCATTGATTTTAGGTGTGGAAAATGATTCTAGATCACTGGGTGGGGCTGAGGGAATTAGTTGAAAGGAGTGTTAAGAACAGAACTGAGGCTTCCCTGAAGAAGAAATTCCACCTATGGAAGACAGCATTGTTCACGTCCTAGAGTTCCAGCCTGCCCTTCTTGACAGCCTGCCCTGCAGATTTTGGACTTCTCTTGCCATCCTCCATAAGCACCTATGCCAATATAGCTCCACCTACAGTCCTCTTTCTCCGGTTGAACTCTGACCTAACTCTCCTACAGATTGCTCAACCCTCAAAAAATGTTTTTCAAGTCATTGGTGGGACACGGACTTGAGTGCTTGAGGCTGTCCCGTCCAGGTTGATCCCATTGCTGTGGAATGTTACGGCACAGGAGCCCTACAGGCGCAGCTTTATAATCACTGTCCCAGGCTATTACATGTGGAAGGACAGCTTTTAGACACTCAGAGAACCATACTATCTCCTCTGCTCGATTTCAATTTTCCTGAAATTTTCTCAACTCCTTAAAGCTGTGAAATATTCTATAGGGTAATAAGAAAGCACTGGAGAATATAAGATAATGAAATTTCTATTGCTTCCTAAGTTTAAAATCGTACTTCTTTTTTTAAAATGTTAATTATTGAAGATATCCAATTTCTTCCTCTCATCTCTTCTGTCTCCCTGGAGATAACCACAGCTAATAGTTTGGAGTTTCTCTTTAATCCTTTTGCTAAGCATATGTATATACATATAAGTATGTTTGAAAAGAAGGCTATATGTGTCTGTGTATGTTTTCTATCTATATACACACATACACATGTTAAAACATAAATGAGATCAAGCTATGCAAATTATTTTCCCGTGGTTTTTTTTTTTTTTTTTGAAACAGGTGTCATTGTGTCACCCAGGCTGAGTACAGTGGCACAGTCATGGCTCATTGCAGCCTCAATTTCTCAGGCTCAGGTAATCAATCCTTCTACATCAGCCTGAGCAGCCAGGACTACAAGCACATACCAGCACACCTGGCTAATTTTTTTTTTTGAGGCAGAGTCTTACTCTGTCACCCAGCCTGGAGTGCTGTGGCAAGATCTTGGCTCACTGCAACCTCCTCCTCTGGGTTCAAGCACTTCTCATGCCTCAGCCTCCTGAGTAGCTGGGATTACAGGCGCCTGCCACCATGCCTGGCTAATTTTTGTATTTTTAGTAGAGACAGAGTTCACCGTGTTGGCCGGGCTGTTCTTGAACTCCTGACCTCAAGTGATCCTCCCGCCTCAGCTTCTCAAAGGCCTGGGATTGCAGGCATGAGTCACTGCACCTGGCTGAATCTGATCTTTTAGATGTTGACTTTTTAAGATGAAAAGTGTGGCTTGTCCAAAGGTAGCAAGTTACCTCAATTGACTATTCATAGTTACAGACGGAACTCCTTGTTCTATTCTTTCCCTCCTTCCTGCTACTTCACTTGACTAGTCTTTAAAAAGAAGTCTTTAACATGGACCAGGCATGGTGGCAGTATTACAGGTGCCCGCCACCATGCCCAGCTAATTTTTGTATTTTTACGAAAAAGTTTTAAAATGAAAGTTGCCTGGCCATCAACTTTCATTTTAAAACTTCCTATAGTATTTTCTGTGTGTGCATGGATTGCCAAAGCTTCTTGAAAGCAGAGACTTTTTTTAATTAAAAGTTTTCTTCACATATCTTCATGACTATGAAGATGCTATGCACATAGTACAGTTAATCTGCATATATTTGGAAGAGTGAATAAATAATTAAACTCTATTTCTCATGAAATCATAAAAATAGTCATTGTTGGCTGGGCATGGTGGCTCACGCCTGTAATCTCAGCACTTTGGAAGGCCGAGATGGGTGGATCATTTGAGGTCAGGAGTTCAAGACCAGCCTGGCCAACATGGTGAAATCCTATCTCTACTAAAAACACAAAAATTAGCTGGGCAGTAGTGGCGCTCACCTGTAATCCCAGCTACTTGGGATGCTGAGGCAGGAGAATGACTTGAACCCAGGAGGCAGAGGTTACAGTGAGCTGAGATCACGCCACTGCACTCCAGCCTGGGTGACAGAGCAAGACTGTCTCAAAAAATAATAATATAATAATAACCATTGTCTCTATTACAGAGTGATTCTCAGTAATGTATGAGAAATAGTGAACATTATAAGCTATTGCAATAGACTAAGCAAGAGTTATTGATGGTTTAAACTAAAGTGTGTCAATGGCTTCCAGCCAAAAGGCACCAGGAGCACACCTGGACTTGAACACATTAGGTCTATTACTCATTGCAGTGAGGGAGAATACACATCATGGGGAGACATGAGCTACGAGTTGTCTCAGTAAGAGAGTGTTAGAAAGAACTAGTAATAGAATTTGGGCTTTAGTTAGTGTATAGAGTACCCTTTATATAACTAACTTTGGCTGGGCATGGTGGCTCATGCCTGTAATTCCAGCACTTTGGGAGGCCAAGGTAGGTGGATCATTGGAAGTCAGGAATTCGAAACCAGCCTGGCCGATATGGTGAAACCCTGTCTCTACTAAAAAAAAAAAAAAATACAACAATTAGCTGAGTGTGGTGGTGCATGACTGTAATTCCAGCTACTCAGGAGGCTGAGACAGGAGAATCACTTGAACCCTGAAGGCAGATGTTGCAGTAAGCAGAGATCAAGCCATTGCACTACAGCCCAGGGAACAGAGCGAGATTCCATCTCAAAAAACAAAAACAACAAAAAATACATAACTAACTCCATCTTATTAAAAAAGACACCATTTTACATTTCATAGGACACTTTGCCAATAGGAATAACACAATTCATTCAGTACATAAAAAAATAGAGCTGCATACAACCAGATAAAAACACAAACAAACACACTCTTCCACTATCAGTTCTCACCAAATACTCTATGACTATAAAAAAAGACTAGGCCTTCAACAACTCAAAACAGTCATCCAAACTGACATTTTCTTGCATTGACTCATGACAAAAACCTGGCATCTGCCACCAAAGGCTCTGCCACCTCACAGTCTTCCTTACATGACCAGCAAACCACCCAGCCCAGACCTGGACTCCTTTTGTCGTCTTCACTCCCGCTAAACTAGTTCACTGACCCTTTCTCCTAGCCCTTTTTTAAAAAAATGTTAAATATTACTTTGTTTATTGTAAAATACTTAACCTATAATATATGGTTGACAATACTGACTGAGTTATAAAGTGACTTGAGCCTGTGTGCCTGCGGCTCTGACCATCAAAGAAACAAAAAGTACTTTAAAAAATAGACTCCTTAAGAACTCTGTATAATTTGTAACTTTTGTGATTAAAGTAACATCGATAAAATCTTAACATGGTAAAAACACACAAACATTCATAGACTTGATTATTTCTCACCTTACACCACTCATGACAGTTGGGTGTTTTGCAGGGAAGGTCAAATAAAATAAGACTTGCTCTTGATCAGATGTCAGGGAATCAGGTCAATTCTGTAACTGGGTATGAGAATAGGTATTATCTCAGAGAAGGCAGATTAGAACAAGGATGAAGCTGTAATTGGTAAAGAAGTAGCAGTCACTCGTCCTGGCCTATGCCATTTCTGCTCCCCCGTGCTCAGTCCTAACAGGGTACTCTGACAGGACACACAGCGATCTCCCTCTCCGTTTAGGAGGGCTGTCCTAAGAGTAGGGCTGGCAGGAGAGACGATTTAAGATTCAAAAAGAAAAAAAGTAGCAGTCATTCATTTTTAGCCAAGAGAACAATTGTTTGATATTTTGTGTTTTATATTTTGTGGGTGACACAGTAACCTTCTTTAATTTTTGTCTATCTTTAGACAAAATTATGAAGAGACTTTGCTTTCTCTTGTTTTTATTTATTTATTTATTAAAAAAAGATGGGGTTTCACCATGATGGCCAGGCTGGTCTTGAACTCCTGACCTCAGGTGATCCACTCACCTCAACCTCCCAAAGTGCTAGGATTACAGGCGTGAGCCACCGCACCCGGCCGCTTTCTCTTGTTTTATCATAGTCTTAGAGTAACTTTTCCTGAGGTTGGGTGACTGTTTATGTCCAATAGGAAAACAATTTGTCTTAGCTATGTGTATCAAGCCAGCTTTCCACCACCAGGAGCTGCTTTCGTTTCATCTTTCTCAGCGGATAGTAGAGGAGATAGAGAAAAGTAAATTCAAGAGATATTTAGAAAATAAAGTCTATACGACTAGCTATGTGGGCAGAGGTGAGGTCAGGGGAGATTTCTGTTTCTGCCTTGGAAACAGAAAGGATGGCAATGCCATTCACTGAGACAGCACCAGCTTTCTATTATCATCTAATTTAATAATTACCAAAAATATTATTATTATTATTTTGAGACAGAGTCTCACTCTGTCACCCAGGCTGGCATGCGGTGCTGTGATCATGGCTCACTGCAGCCTCTGCCTCCTGGGCTCAAGCAATCCTCCCACCTCAGCCCTCCTGAGTAGCTGAAACTATAAGTGCACATCAACAAGCCCAGCTAATTTTTGCAATTTTTGTGCAGATGGGGTTTCACTCTGTTGCTCAGGTTGGTCTCAAACTCCTGGCCTCAAGCAAGCCACCCTCCTCAGCCTCCCAAAGTGCTGAGATTACAGGCATGAGCCATGTTCATGGCTCTCGAAGTGCTGAGTTACAGGCATGAGCCAAAGATATGTGAAATGTTAATATTGACAACCCATTTTACAGAGGGGAAAGAAATTAAGGCTTCATAGAGGCTAGCTATCTAACCCATTGTCACATGGAACTAGAACTCAAATTTAGGTTTGTTTGACTTCAAAGTCTTACAAACTTTGAAGGCCAGGCGCAGTAGCTCACTCCTGTAATCCCAGCACTTTGGGAGGCTGAGGCAGACGTTCAGAACGCTTGAGGCCAAGAGTTCAAGACCAGCCTGGCCAACATCATGAAACCCCGTCTCTACTAAAAATACAAAATTAGCCAGGTGTGGTGGCACATACCTGTAATCCCAGCTACTCGGGAGGCTGGGGCACAAGAATCACTTGAGCCCAGGAGGCAGAGATTGCAGTGAGCTAATATCATGCCACTGCACTCCAGCCTAGGTGATAAAGTAAGACTCTGTCTCAAAAAAAAAAAAAAGTAATACTGACTTTTTAAATTTTTATGTAATTCTGCTATCTAGTTCTAGGCTATTTTCATCACCCTAAAAAAAAAAAAATCTCAATATTCATTCTTCCTAACCATGAGCATGGAATGTTTCTCCATCTGTTTGTGTCTTCTCTTATTTCGTTGAGCAGTGGTTTGTAGTTCTCCTTGAAAAGGTCCTTTACGTTCCTTGTTAGTTGTATTCCTAGGTATTTTATTCTCTTTGTAGCAATTGTGAATGGGAGTTCGCTCTTGATTTGGCTCTCTTTAAGTCTGTTATTGGTGTATATGAATGCTTGTGATTTCTGCACATTGATTTTGTATCCTGAGACTGCTGAAGTTGAGCAGCGGGTAGGGAGTTGGGGTGGGATAACATAGGGAGAAATGCCAGATATAGGTGACAGGGATGGAGGCAGCAAACCACATTGCCATGTATGTACGTATGCAATAATCCTGTGTGTTCTGCACATGTACCCCAGAACCTAAAGTGCAATAATAATAAACAATCTCATACCCATTAAGTAGACGCTCCTCATTTCCTCCTCCCTCCAGTCCATGACAATCACAAATCTTTCTGTCTCTATGGATTTTCCTATTTTGGACATTTCATGTAAATGGAATCATGCAAGGAGTGACTTTTTGTGTCTAAATTATTTCACATAGCACAATATTTGCAAGATTCATCCATGTTGTAGCATGTATCAGCACTTCATTCATTTTTATGACTGATTAAAATTCCATTGTATAGATATACCACCTTTTGATTATCTATTCATTAGTTGATGATGTGTCTACTTTTTGGCCATTATGAATATGCTTTTTTGAACATTCATGTACAAGTTTTTGTTTGAACACATGTATCTAATTCTCTTAGATATGTACCCAGGAGTAGAATTGCTGGGTCATATGGTAATTCTATGTTTTAACTTAAGAGGAACTGCCAACTGTTTTCCACAACTGCTGCATCATTTTATATTTTCACCAGCCAATATATGAGGGTTCCAATTTCTACAGTACTCATGGTTGGGTTTGTGTGTGTGTTAGTTTGTTTATAGCCACCCTAGTAGCTCGTGGTTTTAGTTTGCATGCCCCTAGTGACTAACGATATTGAGCATCTTTTCATGTGCTTATTTGCCATTTGTAAATAGTTAGAGAAATGTCTACTTAAGTGGCCATTTGGCCATTTTTAAAGGAGGTTGTTTGCCTTTTGTTGTTGAAGTATAAGAATTTTCTTCTCTTTCCTTTTTTTTTTTGAGACAGTCTTGCTCTAACACCTAGGCTAGAGTGCAGTGGTATGAACATGGCTCACTGTAGCCTCAGCTTGCTGGGCTCAAGAGATCCTCCTGCCTCTGCCTTCCATGTATCTGGGACCACAAACTCACAGCACCCTGCCCAGCTAATTTCTTTAAATGTTTTGTAGAGATGGGGTCTCACCATCTCAGGTTAGTCTTGAACTCCTTGGCTCAAGCAATGGCTCCTCCTCAGCCTCCCAAAGTGTTGGAATTACAGACGTTACCCACTGTATCCAACCTAAGAGTTCTTTATGTGTTCTGGATATTAGACTCTTGAGTAGAAAAAATACACAAACTGTTTTTCCCTCTGTTCTCACCCTCTGCTACTAGGGTGGCTATAAACAAACTAACACACACAACAATCAACACAGAAGACTTTTATAATCAACGCAAGCAACCTATTCTGCAGCAATTCATATGCTATCTACCTGGACATAGTGCCAGATTTCACAGGTTGAGGGCTCAGTCCCACAAGATAATCCCCTACCTCCCAGCAGTCACAAGTCCAGGCCTCTGGAACTTCTGACCAGTCACTTCAAGTTGGGGTTCCCATGACCTTCGTTGGGTTTGATTAATTCATTAGGACTGCCCACAGATCTCAGGGAAATACTTATGTTTACTGGTTTATTACAAAGGATAATGACACAAATAAGCAGCCAGAGGAAGAGACACATAGGGCGAGGTCTAGAAGGGTCCTGAGTACAGAAGTTTCTGTCCCCCCAGAGTTGGGGTATGCTGCCCCTTCTATCACGCAGATGAGTTTGGATTTTTTTTTTTGTATTTTTCTGTAGACCTCCTCTGTAGACATGGATGTGTTTTTGTTTACCTTCCTGTGTTTAGCTCTCTGGAAGTTCCCCAAACCCTGTCCTCTTGGACTTTATAGAGACCTCATTGGATAGGCATGGCTGAAGCATGGACAACCACGTAGAAATGTGATAAGGAAAAAGGGTATGTTCAAGGCTGGACACAGTGGCTCACACCTGTAATCCCAACACTTTGGGAGGCTGAGGCAGGTGGATCACCTAAGGTCAGGAGTTCGAGACCATTCTGACCAATATGTTGAAACCTCATCTCTAATATAGACACAAAAATTAGCCAGGCATGGTGGCAGGCGCCTGTAGTCCCAGCTACTCAGGAGGTTGAGACAGGACAGTTGCTTCAGCCCGGGAGGCGGAGGTTGCAGTGAGCTGAGATCATGCCACTGCACTCCAGCCTGGGCAACAGAGCAAGACTCTGTCTCAAAAAAAAAAAGAAAAGAAAAAGAAAAAAAGATATGATCTAATACCTTTTTTTTAGATCATACCTAGACTGGGGAAACCCAGCAAGGTCTGTGTGTTCAGATTCTTCTTGGCCTCTCTGTGCACTATTCCTTCACCCAGGATATGGGCAGGACCCTCTCTGGAATGAGGGTCTCATGATCTACAATCCAACAAGGTAGGTCAGATTTTGTGTTTGTTTGTTTTTTTGTTTTTGAGACAGCCTCCTGAGTAGCTGGTACTACCGATGTGTGCTACCATGCCTGGCTAAGTTTTGTAGGGATGGACCTGTTGCCCAGGCTGTTCTTGAACTTCAGGGCTCAGGCCATCTGCCCGACTGGGCCTCCCAAAGTGCTGAGATTACAGCATGAGCCATTGTGCCCAGTCAGATTATTTCTTTATAGCCAGTTTTTATATGGAAAGGATGAGGAATTAGAGTAATATTTTTAGGTTTTATGACTGGTTTGGGGGAAAGGAGGTGCTGGTTTCTATGACTGCCTTGTGAAAAAGCGATTCTAGTTTTTATGGCTGGCCTCAGGGGAGAATGAGGGACCAGAGACAGGAGGGCAAGAGAAGGTCAGAGAGAGAGTTTTGCTTCTGAGGCCTAAAGTATCCAACCTTATAACAAATGACTGTAACGAGGGTTAGGGGGGTTATAAGCCAGGAACTATAGGGAAAAAAACAATATATATATAAGCCAGGAACTATGGGAAAAAAACATATATATATATATATAATATATATATATATAATATATATATATAATATATATATAATATATATATAATATATATATATATAATATATATATAATATATATATAATATATATATATATAATATATATATATATATGACAACCCTTATCAAATACATTATTTGAAAGTGTTTTCTCCCATTTCTGTGGGTTGTCTTTTCACTTTCTTACCAGTGTCCTTTGATGCACAAAGATTTTTAATTTTGATGAAGTTCAACCTATTTATTTTTTTCTTTGGTTGCTTGTGTTTTTGGTGTCATAATTAAGAAACTGTTGCCTAATCTAAAGTCATAAAAATTTTCACCTATGTTTCTTTCTAAGAGTTTATAATTTAGGCTCTAATATTTAGGCATTTGATAAATTTTTAATTTTTGTATATAGTGTGTAGTGGAGACTCAAATTCATTCTTTTGCATGTGTTATCCAATTAGCTCAGCACCATTTGTTGAGAAGATCATGTTTTCTCCATTGAATGGTCCTTACACCCTTGTGAGAAATTAGTTGACTACAGATGAGTTAACTTCTAGACTCTCAAGTTTATTCCATCATCCGATTTTTTAACTTAATATCAATCACTTTTATGTTATTTTATTTGGTATTTTATCTTCAAAACTTCCAAAATTATTTGTCATTCATTTAAATGATTGAAAGTGAGCCAGAAGCAAATTTACTGCCATAAAAGTTTACTAAAAATCAAGAGAAATGGCTTCATAGCACCATTACTGCAACGTTACAATTACATACATTATTATTAGAATCATTTCTAAAGTTATAAATTTATGAAGCTTTGGGAATCCATTTCAATATCAGAAAAGGAAATCATGTTAATAAAAATATCATTAGACACAATATAACATATAAATGAATACATGAAGTAACAATTTTTAATATTTAACTCCTTTACAAACTTTTGTACAATAAGATTAAAATAAGACAATTGTGCATACAAGTTTCCCAATGGATCTGTTCATCTTTATTGCAAGGGTTGCTGAGTCATAACTGGATAGGAATGTGGTTGTTCTGAATACATTCTCACTATCAAAGACAGTTGTTAGGGACAAATAGGCACCAATAGAGACAAACAGGGACCCCCTATTGGCTCCTTACAGTTCATTGAACAGAGCACAATTTCCTTGCAATGCTTTCCCATTCTTCTTTCCCAAATATTATTCTCTTTCTCTTTCAATCTCTCTCTGTCTCTCTCTCTTTTGAGACAGAGTCTTACTCTTGTCGCCCAGGCTGGAGTGCAATGGCATGATCTTGGCTCACTGCAAACTCCACCTCCCAGGTTCAAGCGATTCTCCTGCCTCAGCCCCCTGAGTAGCTGGGATTACAAGCGCCGCCACCACGCCTGGCTAATTTTTGTATTTTTGGTAGAGACGAGGTCTCTCCATGTTGGCCAGGCTGGTCTCGAACTCCTGACCTTGTGATCCACCCGCCTTGGCCTCCCAAAGTGCTGGGATTACAGGCTTGAGCCACCACGCCCAGCCCTTTCTCTCTTTTTCTTAAGAGGCAGGGTCTTGCTGTGTTGCCCAGGCTGCTCTAAGCCATCCTCCCTCCTCAGCCTCCCAAGCAGCTGGAACTATAAGTGTGTGCCACGGTTCCCAGCTTTATCATTTTGTTTTGTCACAACTGTCTTATATAGTTAACATATCTTTGGGAGAAGCATCACACATACAAAAAGTAGCCAACCTTGACCCGATTGGCATTTCT
The DNA here is from genome assembly GCA_963573385.1 of Cacajao melanocephalus. Taxonomy (NCBI): domain Eukaryota; kingdom Metazoa; phylum Chordata; class Mammalia; order Primates; family Pitheciidae; genus Cacajao; species Cacajao melanocephalus. Next base: position 68,202 of record CAUYLG010010450.1, on the reverse strand, counting down.
GAGATTAAAAGACCCACAAGAGACAATAGATTTTTCTCTTCCCGACATTCAAGCAACTCCTTTCTAATTGTTTGCTAATTATGATATGTGAAGTTTGTGGGTGTTTCTAAATTAGGGACTTCCTTAAAAGAGTCTGTGTTTCCAGAAGATTTGCTACTTGAGATATCAACTCATTATCAGGATGTCTTCTTTACAGTCCTCCTGTCCTTTTTAAGATCCTTTACTAAAATAGCTTGAAGGTGACCATGCATGGTCTATACCTCCATCCCCACCCAAAACAATCTTCTTTTGTACAAACATAAAAACATGCATCAGCTGATTAAAACATACAGCACATGCTTAGAGATTAATGCTTTGGAGAGATGGTTTGGGGTCACAATCATACAGATACTCTAATTAGGAGGTTCTACAGATCATGGCCTGATGGAAGAGCTTGTGTTACTTGAAAGTAAACGTCAAGAGAAAAGAGTAGAAAAATCTATCACTAGCACCATTGTCAACTCAAATGATTCAAGTAATAAAGGATGTTGATATAAAAACATTTGATCCTCTCACCATGCTTTTTAGGATCTACCTTCTGCTCTCCTTTTGTATAAAAGTCATAGAAAAACATTGACACTTTGGATGCTCCCAGGCCCTGCAGTTCTGTTATTCCCAGTAGGGGACAATGTTGCATTTAAAACTGCACCAGTTGCTGCATGTCCCCAGCTGGGGCCTGTGTTCCTTCTCTATTTTCAAGACATAGATCTTTTTAAAGAGTCATGCATAAATATTTTTTCTCTAAACTCTAAGAAAGTGAGAGTTGAAGAAAAAGACTTGAAGGATTGTTTTTTATCCACTGTCTTCAGCAGAGATACTTCATCGTGTATGACATTCCTGGAAGTTGCTATCAAAGTCCCAAAGTACGAAATGCATCTCGTAAGTCATCAACCTCATACAGGGGCTGTAAAGAAAGAGAGAGGTAAACTGAGTCAATGGCTTAAAAACTGAGTTGGGGATTGGGGGGGCCTGGGAGGCTTCTAAACCGAGTGGATGACTTTGTAACATTTTCGAAGAAAGTAAATTGGGAAAGGGGTTTGTTTGTTTTAAAAAATAAATAAGTAAATAAAAATTTTAAAAGGGAGATAAAAGAACAAAAGAATTCTGACCAGGAAGGAAACACAACCCTGAGGTGAGACAGAAATTTAAAAATGTGAAACAACAAAAGAAAGAAAATAGGTAGAGAAAGAAACCTTAGCAGAGGGCTCTGAATGGTGAAACAGCAGAAGAAAAAACTGATGTGGAGGAGAAATAAAGTTTTCATTAGATGAAAACTGAGAATGATTAAACAATAAGAAAATATGAGAAATATATGAAGCTCCAAAACAAGACTATACTGAAATAAAGAAAATTTAAAAAGCAAAGAAGCCCCTTACCAAAAGGATGCGCCGAAGCTGTCTGGAGAGACGAACTGAATTTTCATGCAGCCCTTCCCAGGCTTTGAAAGTTCTTTCACCATTTTCTACAAAAGTATTCCAGCAGTAAAAATAATCTTAAAAAAAATAATAAATGGTAAGGATATGAGGGTGAAAGGTAGTTCAGGGTCCAAATCGAGGGGAAAGAAAGCAAGCCCCAACCCCATTTTCTCATTTCCTCTGGGCCTTGTCTCCGAGTCATTCACTTTTTAAAAAAATTTATTTATTTTACTTTAGGTGCATACTGTATCTGGCATTTTTCTCTACTTCTAATCTTTAATTTTGGCTCCAAAAGTGAACCAGGATCCCCGCCCACGTCTTCCCCTCAAGTTTCCCCACTGACTGATCCATTCTGCATTGCCATCCCGAATGCGGGCTGCTGCACTGCGCCTGCGCGGAACACTCCCTCGCACCTTTGAAGGTCATGACGGCGATTTGCACCCCAGCGCGGTGCAGCCGCCGCAGCCCCTCGGGCTCAGCCTTCCGGTCCTCACAGAAGTAGAGGCGCGCAGTGAAGATCCTCAGACTGAGGTTGGGGTTCCCTCGCAGAAAGTTGGCCACATGTCGGGCACAGTCGTAGCAGGGGCTCCAGGAGGTGAACCAGGTGACGCGGTAGCACCGGCCAGGGTCCAAGTCCCAGTCCGAGATGTAGCGGAGGAAGAGCAATTCCACGTGGCAGCCATTCTGGGAAGACAGACAGGACCCCGCGGAAATTCATTGACTTTTATTGCGATTCTGGTAGCCTTACTCATTCTCTCCTACAATGATCTTTGGGGATGCTTGCAGCTATTGTCCTTGTGTTACAGAGAAGTGAAGCAACTTGCTCAAAAGAACACACCATTACGTGGAGCTGAACCCTTGATGGCACTAGTCCTACAGAGTGAAGGAAGGCTATGTGTTTTGGTGTAATGAGGAAGATGAAGTGCGCTTAGTTGGAAGTGGCATGACACTACCTCAGTGAAGATTTGTGTTTATGAAGTTGCTTTTTGCACCTTTTGAGAAGAATAATGACTGGAAGTACCCGTTGATGTAACGTTGTGGAAATATACCTGGACCGCTAGGTGGAGGTAGGACAGTTTACGAGGACCAGTTGGGAGGATCTGAAAACAGGAAGCAGATTTTGGTAAAGCAGACAGATTGGGTGTTGTAAGAGAAGTAATGGGCACTGCCATGAGAAGTAAATGAAAGCGCTTGGTAAAATCAACGCCTTCTGAAATAAAATGTGTCATGTCATCAAATAGGAAGGAGATTGGGATATACAAAATGTAGGCAAAGAAAATTGCATGGTAACGTGACTGTCAAGCAATGAGCCAGACGATGACCTTCCACCCCATGGATGCTTCCCTGAGATTTCACCAAGACTAGATGACACAGCATGTTAGGAGAGAGGAGATACCCATGGGCAGAAGTTTATGTAAACCCATCTGGATTTTGGTGAAGAAGTCTCTTGGAAATGTAATTCTCTCAGGTAGCTGAAAGATCAATTTAATTAATCAATCAGCAGAGGCTTCTCTGAGTTTTCTGGGGATGACCATGTTGAATATTCACTGGCCTACGATTCATGTGAGTAGGAGGGAAATCATTTGGAAAACAGAATTGAGTCACTGTTAATTTTTTCCCAAATTATTCTTCCTTAATTTTCAAAAATGCTTAAGACACAATTTGTTTTTCACATTTAAAATGTTTGCTTGAATAAGCTGATTATACTGTCCCAAATCAAAATGCTTTCAGCTTGATTAATCTCAAAGGCAATTCAGATGCTGAGGAAAGTGGGTGGAAAGTTTGGGAGCAATTGTTCCTGGTATGGAAGGAAGGTGTGGCATTAGGGTGCCCAGCATTACTGGGGAGGAATTAAATCACATATTTTGGGCCATGTCAAATATGGGTGCATGGACATGGAAAAAGAAAGAAAAAAGGGATTTGAGGAATGTAATAGAGACACAAATGAAAAAAGGATGGAAGTAATACCATCAACAGGTGCCTCTAAAAGCACTCACAGTTGACCATTAAACTGCTTGCAAAGCCGACTTTAACTGATACCTTATTGCGTAGATGACCAAAGTCCAGTGAAAAGGAAGTAGCACTGTCCCGCCTCTTCACTACATAGCACAGGTAGGTCTCACGCCGACCCTTAGCCCAGCGGACGTTTTTGAAATGGTAAAGGAACTTCTTATGGTTCATCAAGAGGCTGTGGGTGAGAGGAGGGAGAGAAAATGCAAGAGAATAGTTCCTTATCTGGTCACTCTGTATTTTCCTTCAACTTTTTAAAGAAATCATTACTCAGGCTAAACCAGAGAAGATTCTCTGGATTCCTCTGCTGAATGCCTAAGCCATACCGAGCCCTACTGAGGGATCCATCATAAACTCCTTTTCCTGCTTATATTTAAGACCAATTGAGAGATACTCGTCAAGGACCCCAAACCCTTACCCACAAAACGGTTACCTCCTGCCACTGTCTTCTAGAAGCTGATGACTTGGAATTACAATTAAATTTGTTCTTCAACAAGAAAACAAAACAAAAAATAAAATAAACTTCTTCCTCAGTCCCATAATTATGTTTTCAGGTTTTTCCCTCCAGCCTCTACCTAAGTGCCCAACTTGTACCTCAAACTCAAAATGATCAAAACAATATTCCTCAACTACCCCCTGTCCTAATCTGCCTCTCCTCCTGATTTTGCCACCTCAGGTAAGCGGGCTAGCAGCTTGGAACCATCCTTGATTCATTTCTTCTTTCTCAGTCCTCATGTTTAATTAATTATCTAAATGTGTTGATTCAAACCCCCAAATATTTCTTGAATTTATATCTTCTCTGTTTGCTCTGCTCTCTGCTTTGGTCCCAGCCCTCATCTTCTTCCGCCTTATCTGTCGTGCTGGCCTCTTAACTGGTCTCTCTGCCTCCAGTCCCTCCAAAATAGCATTCTCCACACTGTCACCACCACGATCTCACAAAAACCCAGGTGCACCATGCCATCCCCATGCTGAAGACCCCTGATGGTTCTCTTCTGCCCGCAGAATAAACTCCAAACTCTTTAATGTGGTGTTTAGGCCGCTTTTTACAGTTGGACCTCAATCTAAATTTCTTTTTCTTTTTTCCTTTTTTTTTTAAAGATAGGTTCTCACTTTGTTGCCCAGGCTAAAGTACAGTGGCATGATCTTGGCTTACTGTGGCCTCAATATCCCAGGCTCAGGCAAATCTCCCAGGCTCAGGGGATCCTCCCCACTCAGTCTCCTGAGTAGCATGCCCAGGTAATGTTTGTACTTTTAGTAGAGATTGGGTTTCACCATTTTGGCCAGGCTGGTCTCGAACTCAGGTGATCTCAGGTGATCTGCCCGCCTCAGCCTCCCAAAGTGCTGGGATTATAGAAGTGAGCCACTGCACCTGGCCTATTTTTTAATGTATAAGAGCAATACCTGGCCGGGTATTGCTCTTATACGTGGTGAAACTCCGTCTCTACTGAAAATACAAACATTAGCCAGGCGTGGTGGAGGGCGCCTATAATCCCAGCTACTCAAGAGGTTGAGGCAGGAGAATCACTTGAACCCAGGAAGTGGAGGGTGCAGTGAGCCTCAGTCATGCCATTGCACTCTAGCCTGGGCAACAAGACCAAAACGCCATCTCCAAAAAAAAGAATAATACTTGATTGTTGTCAAACTTGAATACCATGGAAAAATAGAAGAGTTCTAAATTTTAAAATATTAAAGATGTTTTTAATCTAGAATATCAGTGTCTAATAATCATAATTAGACATAGTGTCTAATGACAATGACTGTTAAGATTCTTGTGTTTATTCCTCTTTCTATAGGTATATATTTACACGATTTGGATTATACTGATGGTATGTGTGATTTTGCACTCTGCTACTTTTTTAACGAAGCAAAATAATCTAAATATCTTGCTATGTTGTTCCTGCATAGTGATTGATTTCTCTTCCTCTGTTTTCTAGCTCCTAGCAGAGTGTCTTGCATATCAGAAGCACTAACTTGAATAGTATTTGTGGAATTACTGTGGTAACCCAAGCTTCTTTAAAGAAATCAAAAGTCCCCATTGCAGCTGCAAACAGCAACACAAGCTATACAGCGTGGTTGACATGAAAGCACAAGTGGTGCCTGGTTTTTGGCCCTAGACTTTTCCAGAAATGCATTTATCCAATTTGTGGAGCTAGTGCTGTCACCTAATGGTATGAAGCAGAAGTGCAGAGAATTTGCAAAGTAAAGGGATCAGGAATTTGAATAACGTTTGCTAGCAAGAGAATTGAAACTTTTCTTACTTATTATTTTTCCTTACATTGAGGTATAATTTACATACGGTAAACTTCACCCATTTAAGATGCACAATTCCACGAATATTGTTGGGTGTAAACACCCCAAATTGCTACCACAGTCAGAGTACAGAACCTGAATCACCACCCTAACCCAACCAGAGTTTATTCCTCCCCCTTTGCAGTCCTTCCCCTCCCCACAAGGCAACCACTGATTTGCTTTCTTTTTTCCTTTTTTTTGTGGAGAATGGAGTTTCACTGTGTTGCCCAGGCTGGTCTTGAACTCCCGAGTTCTAGAAACCCTCCCACCTTGGCCTCTCAAAGTGCTGGGATTACAAGTATGAGCCACTATGCCTGCCCCGATTTGCTTTCTATAACTATAAGTTACTTTCATTTTCTAGAATTTTGTATAGCATACATTTTTCTCCTCCTTCATGTCCGACTTCTTTCATTTAGCATAATGACTTTGGGATTCATCCCAAAGCAGCTTGTTCCTTTGTACTGAAGGATGGTATTCTATTGCATGGATATAGCACATTTTGTTTATTCATTCACCTGTTGATGGACATTTGGATAGTTTCTACTTTAGGGCTTTCGTGAATAAAGGTACTATGAGCATTCATGAACCAGTCTTTGTGTGGATATACATTGAGAATTGATATTTTAATAATGTAGTGTAGGTGATAGACCCTAACTTTAAAAGTTAACTACCAAAATACCAACCGAATTAAGTCGATCATCTAGGACAGCAGCTCTTTGTAGCTGTCTCAATTAATTTTTTTTTAGTTTTTCTTATTATTCCTTTGAGGCAAGATTTTGCTCTGTCACCCAGGCTGGAGTGCGGTGGCGCAAGCATGACTCAGCGCAGCCTTGACCTCCTGGGCTCCAACAGTTATCCTGCCTCAGCCCCCTAGTAGCTGGGACCACAGGCACGTGCCACCACACCTGGCTAATTCTTGAATTTTTTTGTAAAAACAGGGTTTTGCCATGTTGCTCAGGCTGATCTTGAACTCCTGGGCTCAAGCGATCCACCCACCTCAGCCTCCCAAAGTGCTGGGATTACAAGCATGAGCCACCGCATCCGGCCATCTGTTTCAATTTAAATATCTCATCATACATGAAGCTTATTGGAAAGCACTTTAAACCTTAGGCAGCAAACTAGATTTATTACCAGTATACACATTATGTAAGGTAAAAATTAGCCATATTATTTTAAAATTAAAAATGCATATTTGGCTGGAATCCAAAATGGATACTAGGCCAGATGCAAGGGCTCACGACTGTAATCCCAACACTTTGGGAGGCCAAGGTGGGAGGATTCCTTGAGCCCAGGAGTTCAAGACTGCAGACAAGCTATGATCGCACCACTGCACTCCAGCCTGGGCAGCAGAGTGAGATTGTCTCTAAAAAAATAAAAAATATGAAAAACAAAACGAATACTAACAAAGATCCAATAATAATTAGCTTTATTTTAAAATGATAATTTTTGTGTTAATTACCATGTGCCAACCACCATTACTATTACTATATTAGCATGTAATAACCCTTTGTATATGTATAAGCTCAACACATAATAGGTGCTTAATAAGTACAGAAGAAAAAGAAAATAAATTCACTCTTTGAGGTCCAAGGTTAAACAGATTAAGCATCATCTCTTACCAATAAATCCCTTTTATATTTAACCTATTCTCCTGGGCTGTATAGATGAGAAAAGCAGAGGAAACTACATCTTTTTACCTGCACCTTGAGGGTGTGTATGTGTGTGTGTGTGTGTGTGTGTGTGGAGAGAGAGAGAGAGCCTGTTATCATAAGGAAGGAAAAGTGTCCTGGAAGTATAGATAAGAAGTATATGGCATAGATAAAGGACTTCAGTGGACTTCTGGGTCCTACTGTACATGAAAATACAATAGGCCTGCACTGTTTCTGCAGATGTTACCAGTCAGAGTGAAATGAATTGCATGATCCTAACCGGCTAGTTTACTTTATTGATCCATTACTTCCCTTCTCTGGTTAGAGGCCTGTTTCCAGCACCCTGTTCTCATGGTTTCTCTCTTGGGTAGGAAGGACTTGCCAAGAGAGTGTTTCAGGCCTTCGGGCTGACAGCTGCTCTGGACAGCTGTGCTCCCTGAGGCAGAACCCTAGCTGCATCCCCAGCCGGGCAAATCAGAAACAACCGGGTTAAAAATAATCCTGACGAAGTCATTTTGCCATCACTAATGAGCTCTACAGATAGTCTCCTCCTTAATGATGATATTTTTCCCTTTTGTCCTGTTGTATTTCATCTTTTCTCCTTTTCTCTTTCTCTGAATTTCAACTGCTGGTTTTAACTTTGCTTTGCATTTTACTTTGATAAAACAAATTTTTCCAATGGACCCTTCACCAGGACCTATACCTCAGACTTGTTTTCAAAATCTCACTGTAAACTGAGGAGACATTTGACATTGTTTGCCCTCAAGAAAATTTTCTGAAGAACATTAAATCCTTCATCAAAAATCTTTATTCTGGCCGGGCACAGTGACTCATACCTATAATCCCAGCACTTTGGAAGTCCGAGGAGGGCGGACCACAAGGTCAGGAGTTCGAGACCAGCCTGGCCAGCATGGTGAAACCCCGTCTCTACTAAAAATACAAAAAATTAGCCGGGCATGGTGGCGGGCACCTGTGATCCCAGCTACTCGGGAGGCTGAGGCAGGAGAATTGCTTGAACCCTGCAGGCAGAGGTTGCAGTGAGCCGAGATTGCACCACTGCACTTCAACCTGGGCGACAGAGCAAGACTCCATCTCAAAACAAAAAAAAAAATCTTTATTCTGTACACTAGGTGTGATGGCTCATGCCTGTAATTCCAGCACATTAGGAGGCCCAAGGGGGAGGATTGCTTGAGGCCAGGAGTTAGAGACCAGCCTGGGCAAGAGAGTGAGACCCTGTCTCTACAAGAAAAATATTTTTAAAAAATCTTTATTCTGTAATGTAAGTTCTTTATAAAGGAATTAAATGGAGGTAAAGTATATGGATTAGGTATTCTTATACATTCATAGTAATCATAAATGTAGGAGTAGAATAACCTCTATGACAACTTAACAAAAGCTGCACATAAAGACTTTGTGAGGACCTTAACCAAAGTCACACTTCAGAGGTAAGTTAAGCTATGTCTGAACAAATGGAAAGATTAGTTAATAGTAAAAGTGCCGTTAGCTGCCTAACGATTGGGTCTTCAACATTAAATAACTTGCTTGAATGAATTTTTCTCCTTATAATGGACACAATCATAGTGACTTTCAAGCAATTAATTTAGAACGTTTGGCATTTCTAAAAAGTACAAATTTTGTTACTATAGCTAAATTATTTTAACGTCTCCCTAGGAAAGTGTGTCTTCAAGTTGTTTTATTTGTTGAATATTTACAAAATTATTATGAAAATTACCACTACTGTTTTTAGTACAGTATTGCTATTACCTTTTCGTGATTTGAGTCTCTAAAGATTCGCTATGTTAATATTATTACCATAAGTTAGTTTCAACCACGGTGCAAATCTCAGGACAAATCAGTACATCGTACACACTATTTCTTTTGCAAATGAAAAAGAAATCGAGAGAAGTCTGAAACAGAAAGAATTGGGCTGACAGCATTTAAGATCTGAATAGAAGAAAAGGAGATAGATCCAAAAAAATAAATATGCATATTGACCAAGCTGATCTTATGAGTCAGACAGTTATATGAGAGAAAGGGACAGCTACTAGTCTCATTACTCAGATTTGCTCTGAAAGGAAAGCCAGTGCAACCACCCATGAGGAGACTGCCTCTTTACCTGTCCATAGCGGTGTCCAGACTGTCTTTCTTGGCTCCCTGAAAGTGTCAGGCCAGAAAAATCTTGCCTCGATTAATGATGCTTCTCTGCCTCTGTCTTCACAGTGCATTGGCCCTTCACATTCAAATTTGAGCTTGCCTTTTGGGCTCCTCCCCTGACAGCATCACCCCCACCAGGTACCCCAACGGCCTTGCTCCTGATTTGGATCCAGTGAAGATGGGTGGGGCTGTCATAGGCAGAGTCACATGGGTTAAATGATTGAGGGCAGCTCTGCTTGTTTAAGTTCCTTTAGGGCTCCTGCTCTGAAAGTCCAGTCCATGCTCCATAGCTAGCAAAGATCAAGAGGCAGTAACAGTAGACACTTAAATTATAATCATGATAACCCAAAATGTCTTTAAAAGCACAGTGAGAATAGTAATAGTTATGTAAATAGCATTAAAGAGCATTTAACTAGCTTCTTGTGGTGTTGTGTTAAAGAGCACTTAAAAAGCCTCTATTCCCCCATATTCCCACAATACCTCTGAATCTCAGTACAGACAGGCACTAACCGTTCTTACTTTGCAGTTAAGCAAATGAACGCACTTATATAGAATTTAGAACACAAAAATTTTGTCTCCCAAACCGTGGATTTTTTTCTTTCTGATTGCATTACAAGAATTGCTTGAAGACTAGATATATACACCAAAGAGTGATTTTTGCATAAGCCATCTTTTTTAGAAAAAAATTCTTAATTTGGAGTCAGAATCAGCAGCGGTCCTCCAAAATACAAAAATGCTTATTTCACCAGACGGAATCAGTGTCTAATTGACTACATTGAATTTGGAAAATAGGCTAAGATCCTCAAATAAAAGACTTTAATTTTGTGCTCTCATAGAACTTGGTCTACTAAACATTTTATTTCCCTCTCCTATTGTAGCCCATATGCATTCTATTTATTCACTCAGTAGACACTTCATGCCTACTGCGTAATGGAAACTATGCCAAGCCCTAGGGATGCAACGGTGAGCAATGCAGCTAGGGTCCCTGTTCTCTTCCTGCCTCAAGGCTTAGATAGCATCTATACCCTGATAATTCCCAAATCAATAGCCCTAGCTTGGACCATCTATTCGTCTGTTCTTGCACTGCTAATAAAGATATGCCTGAGCCAGGGTCATTTATAAAGGAAAGAGGTTTAATTGACTCACAGTTCCACATGGCTGGGGAGGCCTCACAATCATGGTGGAAAAGCAAGGGACATCTTACATGGTGGCAGGCAAGAGAGAGCTCATGCAGGGGAATTCTCCTTTATAAAACCGTCAGATCTTATCAAATTTGTTCACGAGAACAGCATGGGAAAGACCCACTCCCATGATTCAACTACCTTCCACTGGGTCCCTCCCATGACATGTGGGAATTGTGAGAGCTACAATTCAAGATGAGATTTGGGTGGGGACACAGCCAAACCTATCAGACCTCTTCCTTAAATTCATGACAAGTGTGTCCAACTTCTCTCTCAGAATCTCCATTTGGATGTCTGAGCACCTCAAACGTCTAAAACAGAGACCCTGTTCTCTGCCTTACCTGCTCCTCTTGCCATCTTCCCCATCTCAATAAACAGCATTATTCTTTTCATTGCTTGGCAAAACCTGGGCAGAGTGTCTCTCAACTCCTCTCTTTCTTTTTAAATTCCATGCACACTCCATTGACAAATCCTGTTATCTCTGCTTCCAGAATATATCCACAAACTGACCATTCCTCACTGCCTCCAGGTCAAACAACCTGGGTTATTGCATTTTGCCTCCAAGCTGGCCTTCCTGCCTCCCCTTTCTTCAATTACAGTCTGCTTTTTATACAGCAACTAGAGTATTCATTCTGGAACGTTTAAGGTCATGTCACTCCCCTGTCATAACCCTCCATGGCTTCCCATTCTCTCAGTATAGGCCAGCAGCCTGAGACGGCCCATAAGCCCTGCTCCCATCTGCCCTGCTTCACCCCTCTGGCTGTATCTCCCTCCATTCTGTCCCTTGCCCATGGAAAGAGCACACACTCCTGCCTCTGCCCTTGAGGGTCCCTCTGCTGAAATGTTATTTTTTTGTGTATGGTTGTGGCTTACACCGTCATGTATTTTATGTCTTATTCAAATACTCTGTAGTATTTGAGACTTGTCCTAGTCACTATATCTAAAATGTCAACAAAATCTCACCATTCTGACACTCTCTTGCCTCCATCCCCCAAATTATTTTTCTCTTTAGTACTTATGACTTAAAATACATTCTTTTTTTTTAAGGGATTGGGGAGAGGCTGGCAACGCAGCGCGCCTGAGCAGCCCCCTCACCAACCTCCACCCTGACCCCTAAAATACACTCTTAAGTAAACTAAAGACAAGTAAAATAATCTGTCTAAATTACTATTTTTGATTAGTCATGAGATTCAAAACAATAATTATAATTATTTCTAATAATTATGTGATAATCATTATTTTGAGGCAGGGTCTCTCTCTGTCACCCAGGCTGGAGGACAGTGGCATGAACATGGCTCACTGCAGGCCTTGACCTCCTGGGCTCAAGTGACACTCCTGCCTCAGCCTCCCAAGTAGCTGAGACTATAGGCACGTGCCACCATACCCAGTTCATTTTTGTGTTTTTTGTTAGAGGTGGGTCCTTGCCGTGTTGACCAGGTTGGTCTCGAACTCCTGGGCTCAAGTGATTTGCCCGCCTCAGCCTTCCAGAATGCTGGGATTACAGGCATAAGCCACTGCATAGGCCAGCCTTGTCTAAATTATTATTGCTGAAAAAATTCCTCAGGGCACCAGCAAGATAGTAAACAGTAGTTGCCTTTGGCACTCTCAGTTTTTCTGGGACAGAGCAGAATGGAGACTCCAAAGTCATCTGCAGTGTCCACCGGAAGGTGCAGGCTTTGAAATCTCATCCCTTTAAGTTGTATCCTCAGATGTGAGTTGGGCTTTTATCATATTTTCACCCATTTGTCAAAAGAATAACACTCAGGTACACACAATTGGGTTATTTTGCCATTTTATATAAAAACGGCATATATTTAGGGTAAGCAACATGGTGTTTTGATATCCATAATGAAATGGTTACTACAGTCAAGTTAATTAATTTACCAGTCTCCTCACATAGTAACTTCGTATGTGTATGTGTGTATGGTGATCACACCTGAAATCTACTATCTTTGAAAATGTCCAGTATACAAATTTTTATTTTTTGAGACAGAGTCTCGCTCTGTTGCCCAGGCTGGTGTGCAGTGACATGATCTTGGTTCACTGCAGCCTAGATCCCTAGATTTATTAATCCTGTATAACTGCAACTTTGTACTGTTTGACCAACATCTTCCCATTTTCCCTACTGCCCCATGCCTGGTAACCACCATTTTACTTTCTGTCTTAGAGATGGAGTCTCACTCTGTCACCCAGGCTGGAGTGCAGTGGCATGATCTTAGCTCACCGCAACCTCTGCCTCCTGGGTTCAAGCGATTCTCCTGCCTCAGCCCCAAGTAGCTGGAATTCCAAGCATGTGCCACCATGCCCAGCTAATTTTTGTGTTTTTAGTAGAGACGCAGGTTTCACCATGTTAACCAGGCTGGTCTCGAACTCCTGGCCTCAAGTGATCCACCCACCTTGGCCTCCCAAAGTGCTGAGATGACAGGCGTGAGCCACTGTGCCTGGCCCGGCATTTTACTTTCTGCTTCTATTTATTCAATTTTGTAAGATTCCACATATAAGTGAGATTATGCAGTATTTTTCTTTCTGTGTCTGACTTATTTCACTAAGCATAACGTCCTCCAGATTTATCCATGTTGTTGCAAATGGCAAGATCTCCTTTTTTAAGGAGTAAGAATGTTCTTATTCTGTTATATATATACACCACATTTTCTTGATCCATTCATCTGTTGACAGACAATTTGTTTCCATATCTTGGCTATTGCAAATAGTGCTGCAGTGAACATGAAAGATAGCTCTTCAAGGCACCAGTTTCATTTTCTTTGGGTATATACCCAGAAGAGGGATTGCTCAATTTGGTAGTTCTGTTTTAAAATTTTTGAGGATCATATGGTAGTTCTATTTTTAGTTTTTTTGAGAAACCTCCATACTGTTCTCTATAACGGCTGTGCCAATTTCCCTTCCTACCAACAGTGTACAAAGGTTCCTTTCTCTCCACATTCTCACCAATACTTGTTTTCTTTTGTCTTTCTGATAATAGCCATTCTAACAGGTGTGAGATTCTGAGATAGGAAAAAATCAAAATGTAAAATGTGAAACCAAAAGTATGTAATAGGAAAAAGTGACTATTTTTTCTTCCATATTCACACACCACTCAGCACACCCCTTCTGACACCAGATGTGTGCCAGTCTTTTCCCATACACCAAGCAGTTTTCCACTGGACACCAACTGGATGTTCTATAACTTAATTCCATTCTGGCACTATTTACCTGTAGATAGCATCAGACCTCACAGATTGTGGGTCAATTCTGCAAGATGGCCCCCACTTCAGATGCCAGTCTCAAATTTCAGGTTGTGACCTGTACTGACCAACCGGCTTAGGGGTTCCTACAACCCACGTGTTGGGTTCCATTAATTTGCTAAGCTGTCTTAATAAACTCGAGGAAACACTTACTTAAGTTTTACCTTAACTTACCTTAAACACTTAAATTAACGTCTACCAGTTTATTATGTTAATGAAGGCTATAATAAAGCATACAGTCCAGGAGCAGTGGCTCACACCTGTAATCCCAGCACTCTGGGAGGCCAAGGTGGGTGGATCACTTGAGGCCAGGAGGTGGAGACCAGGCTGGCCAATATGATGAAACCTCCATCTCTACTAAAAAAATATAAAAATTCATCAGGCATGGTGGCTCACACCTGTAGTCCAAGCTACTCACAAGTCTGAGGCATGAAAATTGCTTGAACTCAGGAGGCAGAGGTTGCAGTGAGCTGAGATCACACCACTGCACTCCAGCCTGGGTGACTGGAGTAAAACTCCATCTCAAAAAAAAAAAAAAGCTGTTGGAATCCCATAAACACTGTAAGCCTTGAGAGAGATGTGACTGTGATCTGAGGTACATATGGTAGCAACATTTGCTTCTCAAATTATACATTAACCCACTTTTTAATTTTTCTTGTCCTGTACAATAACTAGAGAAAATTAAATGACGTCAAAGACAAAAACCTCCTGCCTTGTTAATGAATGACCCTTGTTATAGATTAAATTCTCCTTTGTTATCTTGCTTTGCTTAGACCGGATAACGGAAAACCTGTGACTATTACACCCTCTGCAAAATATGCTATATGTACCCTTCCCAACAAGAAACACTGCCTATGATCAATCAAATGTTGTAACTATGCACCAACCTTGTATGAAAAATGTTGTAATTGTGCAGAAACTCCTGTGGGTCTACCTGTATGAATGACACTTTAACTTCCCTGGTTCAGAACACGGACTCCATTTCCTTGGAGTTGGTATTTCTGAATGGACTATCTGCAAACTGTCCTTGAATAAACTTTATTTAAATTAAATTCTGATCCTTTTGATGATGTTAGGTTGACGTGTGTTTTTTGTTTTGCTATTAAGTTGTATGAATTCCTTATATAGTTTAGATATTAAACCCCTGTCCACCTTTTTTGTTCCTTTTTGAAACAGCGTCTTGCTCTGTCACCCAGGCTGGAGTGCAGTGATGCAATCACAGCTTACAGCAGCCTTGACCTCCCAGGCTCAAGCAATCCTCCTGTCTTAGCCTCTCGAGTAGCTGGGACTACAGACACAAGCCACCATGCCCAGATGAGTTTTGTACTTTTTTTTTTTTTTTTTTTGCAGAGATAGCAGTCTCACTTTGTTGCCCAGGTTTGTCTGAAACTCCTTGGCTCAAGTGATCCTTCTGCCTCGGCCTCCCAAAGTGCTGGGATTATATGCATGAGCCACTGCACCTGGCCAGATATTAAGCCCTTTATCAGACATATTCTTTGCAAATATTTTCTTCTAACCTATAGGTTACCTTTTCATTTTGATGATTGTTTTCTTTGCTGCACAGAAGCTTTTCAGTTTGATTTAGTCCTGCTTTTTATTTTTGCTTTTGTTGCCTGTTCTTTTGGTGTCATAGCCGAAAACATCATTGCCAAGGTCAATGTCAAGAAGCTGCCTATCCCCACCCCCATTTTCTTCTACTAGTTTTACAGTTTCAGGTCTTATTTAAGTCCTTAATCCATTTTTAATTGACTTCTGTATATGGTGTAAGATAAGGGTTCAATTTCTTTTTTTTTTTTTTTTTCGTGTGGATATCCGCTTTTCCTACCACAACTTATTGAAGAGACTATCCTTTCCCCATTGAGTATTCTTGGTGCCCTTGTTGAAAATTCATTGTCTTGCTGGGTGTGGTGGCTCACACCTGTATTTCTTGTTTTCTTTTTTTCTTGATTTTTTTTTTCCCCTGTAAACAAAGCCGTCAAGATCACACCTATATTTCAAACAGTTTGGGAAGCCGAGGTGGGTGGATCACTTGAGGTCAGGAACTCAAGACCAGTCTGGCCAACATGGTGAAACCCCAACTCTACTAAAAATACAAAAATTAGCCAGGTTTGGTGGCTCACTCCTGTAATCCCAGCTATTTGGGAGGCTGAGGCAGAAGAAACACTTGAACCTGGGAGGCAGAGTTTGTAGTGAGCTGAAATCATGCCATTGCACTCTAGGCTGGGCAACAGAGCTAGACTGTCTCAAACACACATGCACACACACACACACACACACACACAGAGAGAGAGAGAAACAAGAAAATTAGCTGACTTTGTATGCTGGAGTTTATTAGGGAGACTTCTACGCTCTTCCAATAGTCTGTGTGTCTGTTTTTATGCCAGTACCATACAGTTTTGACTACCATAGTTTTGTAATATAACTTGAAATCAGAAAGTGTGCTACCTGTAACTTTCTTCTTCTTTCTTTCTCAAGATTTTGATTTGTGTATTCAGTGTTTTTTGTTCCATACAAATTTTAGAATTGTTTTCTTTGAAAAATGGAATTTTGATACTAATTGTGTTTAATCATTTAATTTATATGTCCCCTTAGTTAGTGTAGACTTTTTTTTTTTTTTGAAGGAGTAGAGTGCAGGCTAGAGTGCAGTGGCATGATCGTGGCTCACTGCAGCCTCGATTTCCTGGGCTCAGGTGATCCTCCCACCTCAGCCTCCCGAGTAGCTGGGACTATAGGTATATACCACTACACCCAGCTAATTTTTGTATTTTTTGTATAGATGGGGTTTTGCCATGTTGCTCAGGCTGGTCTTGAACTCCTGGGCTCCCGTGATTGGTCTGTCTTGGCCTCCCAAAGTGCTGAGATTACAGGCATGAGCTGCTGCGCCTGGCCAATTTTTTTCTATTTTCGGTAGCGACGGGGTTTATCCATGTTGGCCAGGCTGGTCTTGAACTCCTGACCTCAGGTAATCTGCCCACATCAGCCTCTCAAGTGCTGGTATTACACACTTGAGCCACTGTGCCTGGCCTATCTTATATTTCTATTGGCAGCTCCTTTAATTACACACACACACACACACACATACACACATTTACTGAAACTATGAAATTATTTTTAAAAGCCAGCTTTCCTGACAAGGGCCCTCTTTCTTTCTGCTCTGCCTCTCTAACTGAGTAGCAATCCTATTCTCTATACAAAAATTTATTATCGGTCAGGTGCAGTGGTTCATACCTGTAATCCCAGCACTTTGGGAGGCTGAGGAGGGTGGATCACCTGAGGTCAGAAGTTTGAGACCAGCTTGACCAACATGGTGAAACTCCATTTCTACTAAACACAAAAAATCAGCCGGGCATGGTGGCTCATGCCTGTAATCCCAGCTACTTGGGAGGCTAAGGCAGGAGAATTGCTTGAACCTGGGAGTCGGAGGTTGCAGTGAGCCGAGATTGTGCCATTGTACTCCAGTCTGGACAACAAGAGTGAAGCTCCATCTCAAAAAAAATCATTATCTAACAAGTTCAGCCAACAGCTAGAAAGCACAAAAGCTGGGACTGAGAAATACTATCAAGCTGGTAAAATCAACCCTACAGACCTTAATCTATTTGACCATATCAGTTTAGAAATCTTCATCAGAGCTACAGAGAAAGATCCGCCCCCCCACCGCCACATTATCGTATCATTTAGAATTGCTATATGTAAGGCAAACGCAATAAATGGCTTATGCAAAAAAGACTTTGTCTTCTACCCAAAAATGTAGACAGTTGACCTAGCAAATATTAAATCTAAATCTAAATCTAATTGGAACATGGACAGGTACTTCTTTAGAGCTTCTTGTTTTGTCAAAAGAGGCTCTGTTGGTAGAATTATCTGTGGATATTTGTATATTCCATTTTATGAAGTGTTATTTGATATGGTGTTGGCAAAACCTAATAAGCACAACACATAATACAGTGTACATGTCTGTATAATATCTCCTTCTGTTTTGAAAACCTTTTCAGTGTATAGACTGTATAAAGAAGATTTCAGCATTTGAAAATGAAGTTCCTGGAGAGAAACTGTTTGTTTTGATGTTCTACCCCTCTGGGGGCAATCAAAAAAAGTGATTTTATGAGAAACTTATGAAGACCATCTTTGAAAGCTGAAATTCATTCATCGGATTAATATTTATTAGAGGCCTATTATGAGGCTACATAAGGGGAACATTGAAAGTGAACACTGGTGTGCATTACAGTTCTTTAAGCAGTTTATAATGTGGTTAAAAGCTTTAAAAATATTCCTTCACTACTTGGGTGGGAAAAAAGAAAAAAAGAAAAAAAAAGAAAAGAAAAAAGAAAACTAAATTTTAAAAAAGCTTTAAAAATAGGCACAATACTTAAAGGCGGATACAGTGGCTCACGCCTATAATCCCAGCACTTAGGGAGACCAAGGCGGGCAGATTACCTGAGGTCAGCAGTTTGAGACCAGTCTGGCCAACCTGGTGAAACCTTGTTTCCACTAAGAACACAAAAATTAGCCGAGCGGGGTGGTGCACACCTGTAATACCAGCTACTCGGGAGGATGAGGCAGCAGAATCCTTTGAACCCGGGAGGCCGAGTTTGCAGTCAGCCGAGATTGCCCCACAGCACTTCACCTTGGGTGACAAAACTCCGTCCCCTCTCACAAAATAACAGACAAAATACTTCAATGACAATATAAAAGAATTAAATAGCTATAAAAGACAAATTTTAAAATTACTGAATCATGGCCTCTCAAAATTAAAGGAATTTTAGTGTTTGTCTGGGCCTATGCTTTGCAAAATGGGACACGCCTATCTGGAGATCTGCTTATTTTTTGAGGGTGGAGCAATCGATCAAGGATAAGTGGAAGCCACAGGATGGATATGCCATGCTTTCCTGGAACATAAAGGTTTTTCAAAAATTAGAGGAAAACGTTATTTTTATTTTAAAAAAATATTTAGAGAGGAATATAATATGCTCATTAATTTCTTTATACTTATGTATTTTCCCCACTTTTTTTTTTCTAAGACTGAGTCTTGCTCTGTCAGCAGGCTGGAGTACAGTGGCGTGATCTCGGCTCACTGCAACCTCCGCCTCCTGGATTCAAGCGATTCTCCTGCCTCAGCCTCCCACGTAGCTAGGATTATGGGTGGGCACCACCACACCTAGCTAATTTTTTAATTTTTTGTAGAGACGAAGTTTCACCATGTTGGTCAGGCTGATCTCTATCTCCTGACCTCATGATCCACCCGCCTTGGCCTCCCAAAGTGCTGGGATTACAGGTGTGAGCCACCTTGCCGGGCCCTTTTATGTTGTTGTTGTTGCTGTCGTTGTTCCGAGACAGAGTCTTACTGTGTCACCCAGGCTGTAGTGCAGTGGTACAGTCTTGGCTTACTGCAACCTCCCTCTGTGGGCTCTCCCACTTTAGCCTTTCAAGTAGCTGGGACCACAGGCAGTCGCCACCACACCTGGCTAATTTTTGGTATTTTTTGTAGAGATGGGGTTATGCCATGTTTTCCAGGCTGGTCTCAAACTCCTGGACTCAAGACATTCGCGCGCCTGGGCCTCCCAAATTGTTGGGGTTACAGATGTGAGCTACCACACCCGGCCTTTCTTTTCCCCAGTATTATCTTCTATTCTCATGTGAAAAGGAAAAGGCCTCAAGATATGGAAGACTTCAACAATTTTTATTTTCCCCTGTCTGCAAAGTAAACCTACATGTAGCAGGCCCACCAGTGTGGTTGCTAATACAGCATCATGAAACTTTTAAAGATAAAACAGATTCCAAGTAAATTGAGTGACTTGCAATTGTACCCTTAGATGCTCAGCATTTCTTAGTTTTCTTTTCTTTATAGACAGTTTAATGTGGAAAAAAAAAAAACTGAGAAACAATGATTCTCTAATTCTCTGTAAAAAGCATGAATTATTTTTGCTTTTTCTAAAAGCTAAAACTTTCCAAATTGTGGTCTCCTACCATTTTTTTTTAAGACAGGTTCTTGCTTTGTTGCTTTATTGCTCAGGCTGGAGTGCAGTGGTGCAATTTCAGCTCACTGCAGCCTCTACCTCCTGGGCTCAAAAGCTCCTCCCGCCTCAGCCTCCCAAGCAGCTGGGACTACAAGCACGTGCCACCACTCTTGGCTAATTTTTTAATTTTTTTTATAGTGACAGGATTTCAGTATGTTGCCCAGGCTGGCCTTGAACTCGTCAGCTCAGATGATCCTCCTACCTCAGCCTCCCAAAATGCTGGGATTACAAGCATGAGCCACTGCACCCGGCCTCTCCTACTCTCTTGTACAAACCCAGTGTAGTTAGTCCTCTATATCCATGAGTTCCACAGCCTTGGATTGAAAATATTTGAAAAACAAACAAACAAAATAATAATTAAAAATAATATGAATTTTAAAAACAATATGGTAGAACAACTATTTATATAGCATTTACATTGTGTTAGGTATTATAAGTAGTCTAGAGATAACTGAAAGTATACGGGAGTGTATGTGTAGGTTATATGCAAATACCATGCCATTTTATATAAAGGACTTAAGCATCCTCAGATTTTGGTATCTGAGGAGGGGTCCTGGAACCAATCAATCCCTCGTGGCTCCCAAGAGACAGCTGTACCAGGACATGCATCTTCCACTTTGTGGCATGTGTTCAGAGAAAGAAGAGAATCATGATAGATAGAAGCTGTAATAATCAAAATAATTGAAATTATCGAAAGCTTCGTGATAGGCAGTGCTTGATTGAGACTTTGATGGATAGGATTAGAACATTTATTTATTATTTGAATAATAACGAATGGAAAATATTTGACTATTCATTTGTCTTCATTGATGATGAGGCAGAGAATTTTGGGAAGGGAGTATAGTGTCATGAAACCAGCATGGTCTTTGAAGACAGAGAGACTTGGGCCCAAGATCTGGCCTTTTTTCTTTTCTTTGAGACAGGGTCTCACTCTGTCACCTAGGCTGGAGTGCACTGGTGCAATCATAGGTCACCATAGCCTCCAACTCCTCAGCTCAAGCAATCCTCCCACCTCAACCTCCTGAGTAGCTGGGAGTACTGACATGTGCCACCACACTCAGCTAATTTTTGTATTTTTTGTAGAGACAAGGTTTTGCCATGTTGCCCAAGCTAGTCTCAAACTCCTGGGCTTCATTGATCCGCCTGCCTTAGCCTCCCAAAGTGCTGGGATTACAGGCGTGAGCCACCGCACCCAGCAGATCTGGCACTTTCATTTAGGAGATGCATGGCATTGGGAAAGAATTCTTTCCTCACAAAGTTATCCTGATAATTGTCTTAACTATTGTGTGTGGATATGAAAGCATAGCTTCTGGAATATGTAAAACATGCTTAATAAATTTTCTCATCTCTCCAGGTGACAGGAATAGCATGAGTTTGTTGTCCTCATAATCTTGCTGTTCCTGTCATCTTCTCTCCAGGTGACAGGAACAGCAGGATTGTAAGGACTTGCTTCCAACAGTTTGAGCTCAGTCTGGTTTGAGTGGAGGCTCATGGTAAAGCTATGATGACATAAAATTGGGATGTTATTCATATTTCATATAAGCTTCTTAAGGAAAACTCTAGCTATAAAATTCTTTGTTAAGGAAACATGATTTGTCCAGCATAATACTTTAGTTCTTAGAAAGCAATATTCCCTATTCATCTTGCTTCTTCTAAAGGAAGGAAAATTATATCTCTTATAATTACAGAAGTATTTTCTATTTGGGGAGATTTGGAGTTAGTGAGACTGGAAAACAATTTTGTGGGGTTTCATTCAGCTATTAGTTATTTTCCTTACTACTCTCTCCCCTCACCAATTTCTATTGAAAAACCACAGTACAACCAGGCTAGTTCATTTTTAACAAAAATAACATGACTTGGAAATTGTGCTGCTGGTGGCTGAGTTAAGTTTTGCACATCTGGACTTCACCATTAATCCTCACCATGAGAAGCACAAGGTGAGGTTTCATTATGGCCACTATGTGAAGCCAAAATGGGGACTTCCCCTGGGAGTCTCCAGGGTGTGCATTCCTGTGTCTGAGGCCAGCGTGCTCCAGCAGTGACTCCCCAGGCCACTATTTTTGGACACCCAGCTAGATTGTTCAATATGATACTTTGCTGTTTTTAAAAGAGCTCAAAAAGGAGTCTGTGTGAGTGAAAGTGTGATTTTTGGAGTGCTTCTACTTCTGCATTCCCCGATTTTTGTTTTTCTCAGTTTACTACCAGCCATATTACAGAACTTCTCTGGGGTGTGAAGAAGTTGAGTGACAGGCTTTTATGCATGTACAGGAATTACTCATTCAACTTCTGCTGTGCAGCTGCCCAGGACTCTTCAAGGATGAGAGAACAGTAAACAAGAATGTATCAAAAATCTAGGTCTGGGCAAAAGGCTGAAACAAAAGAATTATTTTTAATGGGAAAATGGGCTAAGGAATCTTCGCTGATCATGCACATGTAAGACATAGAACAGAGTAGTGGGAAAAGTTAGCTTTTGTAATCTAACACGTAGAGATTTGAATTCTGTTTCTACCATTTCCTATCCATCCTCCTCATCCACATTTCTTTGACTGTATTACCTAATGTCATATGTTTCAGTTCTTCCATGTATAAAATGTGAACAAATAATAGTGATAACAGCTAACCTTTATTGTGTATTTACTTTACAAAAGGTTCTGTACTAAGCGTGTTGCATACCGTATCTCATTTATATCCAAGAGGTAGGAACTATTATTATTTCTATGTTCAGGCATGAATACTGTGGTGGCTCAGAGGTGAAATAAGTATTTTGCAGGATTGCTAAAGAACATAGGCCAGTCATGAAGTCTCATGCCTGGAATCCCAGCACTCTGGGAGGCTGAGGCGGGTGGATCACTTGAGGTCAGGAGTTTGAGACCAGCCTGGGCTACATAGTGAGACCCTGTCTTGAAAATAATAATAATAACATAAACAAGTGTCTCAGCATGTTGCCTTGTTTGCAGAAGTTACTCTATAAATAACTGTTTTTATAAAATCTTATCTTACAATAACTGGTATATTTAGAAGATGAGATATTTCAACACCACACATTTACAACCATCTGATCTTTGGCAAACCTGACAAAAACAAGCAATGGGGAAAGGATTCTCCATTTAATAAATGGTGCTGTGAAAACTGGCTAGCCATATGAAGAAAACAGAAACTGAACCCCTTCCTTACATCTTATACAAAAATTAACTCAAGATGGATTAAAGACTTAAAAGTAAAACCCCAAATCATAAAAATCCTAGAAGAAAACATAGGCAATACCATTTAGGACCTAGGCATGGTCAAAGAGTTCATGACTAAAACACCAAAAGCAATGGCAACAAAAGCCAGAATTGACAAACGGGATCTAATCAAACTAAAGAGCTTCTGCACAGCAAAAGAAACTATCATCAGAGTGAACAGGCAACCTACAGAATGAGAAAAAATTTTTGCAATCTACCCATCTGACAAAGGTCTGATATCCAGAATCTACAAGGAACTTAAATTTACAAGAAAAAAAAAAAACCATCAAAAAGTTGGCAAAGAATATGAACTGACACTTCTCAAAAGAAGTCATTTGTGTGGCAAACAAGCATATGAAAAAACCTCATCATCACTGGTCATTAGAGAAATGCAAATCAAAACCACAATGAGATACCATCTCACACCAGTTAGAATGGCAATTATTAAAAAGTCAGGAAACAACAGATGCTGGCAAGGATGTTGAGAAATAGGAGTGCTTTTACACTATTGGTGGGAGTATAAGTTAGTTAAACCATTGTGGAAGACAGTGTGGCGATTCCTCAAGGATCTAGAACTAGAAATACCATTTGACCCAGCAATCCCATTACTAGGTATATACCCTAACGATTATAAATCACTCTACTATAAAGACACTTGCACATGTATGTTTATTGCAGCACTATTTATAATAGCAAAGACTTTGAACCAACCTAAATGCCCATCAATGATAGACTGGATATAGAAAATGTGGCACATATACACCATGTAATACTATGCAGCCGTAAAAAAGAATGAGTTCATGTCCTTTGCAGGGACATGGATGAAGCTGGAAGCCATCATTCTCAGCAAACTAACACAGGAAAAGAAAATGGGCCAGGCATGGTGGGTCAGGCCTGTAATCCAAGCACTTTGGAGGCCAAGGCGGGCGGATCACCTGAGGTCAGGAGTTCATGAACAGCCTGACCAACATGGTGAAACCCCGTCTTTAAAAAAAAAAAAGAGAATGAAGCACTGCATGTTCTCTCATAAGTGGGAGTTGAACAATGAGAACACGTGGACACAGGGAGGGGAACATCACACACCGGGGCCTGTCGGGGGGTGGGAGGCAAGGGGAGGGAGAGCATTAGAAGAAATACCTAATGCATGCAGGGCTTAAAACCTAGATGATGGCTTGATGGGTGCAGCAAACCACCATGGCACATGTATACTTACGCAACAAACCTGCACATTCTGCGCATGTATCCCAGAACCTAAAGTAAAATTAAAAAAAAAAAAGAATAACCAAAATTTCCTTCTTTCTACTTCAAAGCTTCCCTTTGGAAAAAAAAAAGAAGACGAGATTTTTCAAAAATATAAATAGTGACTATCAGCAAGTTATCTGCACCCATGGTTCAAAGTTTTCTGATTAGTAATGAAATATGAGTAGATTTATAGTTCTCACATTTTGGTGTGATTGAGTGCATAAAATTGCAGATTCCACAAATTTTTATTCTATGCAGCCCAGGGCTCTGCCTATTTGAAAAACACGCCAATAACTCATTCCAAAGCTGGTGGTCAGTTTGGAGCCAAACTTTGACAAATATTGGCCTAGAAGATCTCCAAAGTCTCATGTAACTCTAAAATGACTATTTTATATATATATATATATATATGTGTGTGTGTGTGTGTGTGTGTGTGTGTGTGTGTGTGTGTGTGTGTATTTAACTGTCATGGGGTTACAGGAGAAGGAGGGCATTTTTCAACAAATTGAAATGCCAGGGAAAATTAGAGGTGCTCCAAATCACATGGAACTCTTTACAGGGGTTTTTTCTCTTTGTAGGCAGTTGCATTCCAAAGACCAAATTCCATATTAGTTGTTTGCTCAGAGATGCAATATAAGGACTGATATGATTCCAAAGACTGGTAGAGTTAATCTTGACCCAAATAGCTCTAAAGTGGGCGAGGGATGGTTACTAAGGAAGGTACAGCATATTAGAAACAACATCTGTAGAATTGCCATTCTGGTCTCTACAGATATTTCTTTCTAGAGAGTGTCAAAGTCCTGGAACCATGTTGGCAAATTCTTCCTCCTTGGCTCTGTTTTTCTTTTAGGGTCTGCACTGATGATTGCCTTTCTTTTATGATAATCTATTTAGTCACTACTAATCAAATCACAACCCCTCTGGATTTTATTAAAATCACTGTCCTTCATGAGGTTTGAGAAGCAAACTAATTGACATCAGCAGCTCCAAATTCTTTAGTTCACACTCCAGCCTGGTTTCCCCTCCACACAACCCCTCATCCTTTTATTCCCACCCATCACCAATCCACACCCTCCCCTCACTCAACCACACAGTGGCTAAAAGTTTCAATCAACGAGGGCCTGCCTTTTCACTTCGTTACCAGAGGAGGAAAGGAAGAGTCAATCTCAGCACAGTTAGAAAACAACACTACTAACTCACTCAGTACACGCCAGCACTTTGGGTAATTTATTCAGCCTGCCCCTACCTCCATGAATTCAGGTTACTTTAGACCTCCATCCACAGGTTCCCTAAAGGAGGTATGGCTACAGCAAAAATGAAGTAAAATCAAAATTCTCCTATTGAGACAATTTTCTTGGATATGCTGTGTAATTAGTTATTTATGCCCCATGCAAATAATCCTAAAATCCTGATTAAGACAGACTAGAAAGGTCACATTGTGGGCTGGGCGCAGTGGCTCACGCCTGTAATCCCAGCACTTTAGGAGGCAGAGGTGGGCAGATCACGCGGTCAAGAGATCGAGACCATCTTGGCCAGCGTGGTGAAACCCCGTTTCTACTAAAAAAATACAAAAATTAGCTGGACGTGCTGGTGTGCGCCTGTAGTCCCAGCTACTAGGGAGGCTGAGGCAGGAGAATTGCTTGAACCCAGGAGGCGGAGATTGCAGTGAGCCGAGATTGCGCCACTGTACTCTAGCCTGGTGCCTGGTGACGGAGCAAGACTCTGTCTCAAAAAAAAAAGAAAGGCCACATTGTGTATAATTTCATTTTTATGAAAGTATTTAATTTGAGGCCAGATGCGGTGACTCATGCCTGTAATCCCAGTACTTTGAGAGGCGGAGGCAGGCGGATTACCTGAGGTCAGGAGTTCAAGACCAGCCTGACCAACATGGTGAATCTCCATCTCTAAAAAAAAAATACAAAAATTAGCTTGGTGCAGTGGTGCACACCTGTAGTCCCAGCTACTTGGAAGGCTGAGGCAGGAGAATCACTTGAACCCGGGAGTGGAGGTTAAGCTGAGATCACACCACTGCATTCCAGCCAGATCCACAGAGTAAGACTCCATCTCAATACAAAGAAGAAAGTATTTATATGAAAATATATCTAGGATAGGTAAATCCCTAGAGGCAAATCCCTAGAGAGCAAACTGGTAGTTGCCCAGGGGCTAGAGAGGAGACTAGGGCATTCCTTCCTACTTAAGGAATGTGGGGTTTTCTTTTGGAGATAGGAAAAAGTTTTGAAAATAGAGGTGGTAGTTATACAACTCTGTATGTACTAAACACCACTGAACTGTACACTTGAAAATGGTTAATACTGTGTCATATAAATTTCACATCAATTTTTAAAAATCCTGATTAAACTCAGAGACTTCTAGGGACTGAATACCCAGAAAAAGAAACAAGGGATTACTGGGTTATTCTCTCTTTAGGTATGCCATTAGTTTGCATGATCAGAGGAGAAAGTACATAAATAAGGGGTGACAACTGCTCTGGGACCAAGGAGAATAAACAATAGATATGGGAATGGGAGGAAAGGGCCCAGGATATCAGTGGAAAGTTCACTTGACCAAAACCGAGGCAGCAAGTGTGTAGAGGGAAACTAACGTCCGTGAGCAGGTGTATACTTTCCTCGAACAGGAGAACACACGATGAATTCATAGTATAATTTAAAGCATTCCTTTGTTATTTATTATCAAAAATGATAAAAACCTGAAAAGAAAACAAGAAAATCAATGTCATTGTAGGAGGCAAAAGGTGTTATTAAAAGCAGAAAGAAACAATTTGAGCAATAAAGAAGTGACTCTATGTCTTCAAATGCAGAGACCTTGTCTTAGTTAACTTTGGATCCCAGCACTGCCCCAGGCACTTGGTGTTCAAAAGTTGTTTGTTGACTGAAGGATAATGGCTCATTTATGTAGAGTCTGTGTACCAGGTGCTACTCTAAACCACTTAATTCATTTCATCTTGCAGGAGCCCTAAGGGTTTTTTTATCATCATCTCTTTTACAGATGAGAAAAGTGAGGTACAGAACGGTTCGAATCATAATGGTGGTGTGGAGACTAAAGTAACTCCATCTTGGATGCTGAAACGCTATGTTGGCTTCTGATTAACCCCCAGTTCTGGCAATACCTCTAAGATTTCTATTTTATCTACTTTTAAGAGCACATATTTACCGTAAGTCTAGCCCCTAGATCAAAACAACCTTGATGTTATCGTGAACAGGCACTTACAATGAATCCTGCCCTTAAGCAAATTCTAGGCCATGATGCAGGTAACATTCTTGCCTTTCCCTGAGGGGTCAGCTGCAATTGTCCTACACATCCCTTCTGAAGCAGCTATACCCTCTCCCTACAGTATATAAGCCCTGGGTCTCAGGTGGGGTAACAGTGAGGTGATCCACCATCTTGCAGAAGCCTGGGACATGGCTTCTGTTTTTAAGATCTTATTAAATGCTTCTTTACTAAGAAACCGGACATGGCTGCCTCTTCATTTGGCCTTTCAGCTCCCTCAGGCTTTGAGGGCAGGTTTGCATAAACCTGCTCACCGTAGAACAGGTGGAGTCAGGATGTGCAGCCATATAGTCTAGCCCCAGAGTGTGTGCTGACACGTAGACTATCCTTTCTGAAGGAGTCGGTCAAAGGAATCAGGATAAAGAGAAAGACTGACGAGCCAGTAAACACACTGATTCTCTACCCTTCTGAGAAGAGGAAAAATCGGAACCTCTTTGGCCTTTCCCACGTTCTTGTTTCTGGTCAGATTCATATCTAACAGCCACTGGGTGGGTCTCCACAGAATTCCTGGGTAGTGTATGTGGTATGTGAAAACAAAAGAGACACCTGTGCTCTGCCTCAACTTCTTTGGTTTTGTTTGTTTGTGAGACAAGAGTCTCATACCCTTTTTGTCCCAGGTGGCCTTGAACTCCTGGGCTTAAGGAGTCTTCCTGCTTCAGCCTGTGGAGTAGCTGGGATTATAGGCAGGAGCCACCACACCTGGTTTCTCTGCCTCAGCTCTGAATAAGAGAGCACTTCACATCCAGTGGGCAAAAAAGTATTCTGCACCTTGAGGTAACAAGAAAACAAATAAGCAGGGCCATAGCCTCTAGTTCTAGTTTCTAAAATAAAGAAAACCTTCAAGTCTCCTCCATAAGTTACTGACTCTCTGATGAAAACAACTGCCTCTCTGACTTTGGCAATGGCAATCTCTGAAAGTGGGTAATAATCTTTGAGGATATGAGAACCATATTTAAAAAAAAAAATCTGGCCGGGTACGGTGGCTCACGCCTGTAATCCCAGCACTTCAGGGGGCCGAGGTGGGTGGATCATGAGGTCAGGAGATCAAGACCATCCTGGCTAACACAGTGAAACCTCATCTCTACTAAAAAAAAAATTAGCCTGTAGTCCCAGCTAGTCGGGAGGCTGAGGCAGGAGAATCGTGGAAGTTGCAGTGAGCTGAGATTGTGCCATTGCACTCCAGCCTGGGAGACAGAGTGAGACTCCGTCTCAAGAAAAAATCTGGCAGATTGTGGTGGCTTACAACTATAATCCCAGCACTTTGGGAAGCCAAGGCAGGAAGATCACTTAAGGCCAGGAGTTCAAGACCAGCCTGGCCAAAATAGCGAAACCCCAAAATACAAAAACAATGAGGTGGACGTGGTGGTGCATGTCTGTAATCCCAGCTACTCAGGAGGCTGAAGCATGAGAATCGCTTGAACCTGGGAGGCAGAGGTTGCAGTCAGCTAAAATTACACCACTGCACTCTTTAAAAATTAAAAATAACACCATGAACAGATATACAGTAAGTCTATGACTTTGGGAATCTAATACGTTTCCCTTTCAGTAGGTTTTATTTTTTATTCCAGTTTTTCTAAGGTCTAGCTTCCCAGGCAAACCTTTGGCAAGCAAGTAAACTAGTCCTTTGTCTTGGCATCTTCCTTTCACAAATGAATGAATACTAAACTAAGTTTTAGAACTTTTAGAAGTTTTAGAGTTTAAGAGTCCAGGCATGGTTCTGCTGCACCGAAACTTTGTGAACTTGGTCAGCTATTATTAAGCCTTTTTCTCTGTCTGAAAAATATGAGTAATAATGCCTCTGCTTCCCATCTCACAGGGAATATGATGTTTGTTAAAAAAATAAAAGCACAGATTAAAAAGTTTTTGTTGTTATTGTTGTTGTTTTAGTCCATTGTCTGTTATTTAGTCTGTCACCGACTTAGTAATTTATTAAGAAAAGAAATGTATTTCTCACAGTTCTGGAGACTGAGAAGTCCAAGAGCATGGTGCCATCATCTGATGAGAGTCATCCCATGGTGGAAAGACAGAAAGTGCAAGCAAACTGGTGAGGCAGAGAGAAGAAATCAGACAAAACTCTTTTATTATAAACCCAGTCTTGTGATAACTAACCTACCCCTGCAGTAACAGCAGCAGTAATACATTCATGATGGATTTGCCATCACTTAGTCACCTCTTTTCTTTCATTTTTTTTTTTCCTAAGATGGAGTTTCCCTCTGTCACCCAGGCTAGAGTGCAGTGGTGCAATCTTGGCTTACTGCAACCTCCACCTCCCAGGTTCAAGTGATTCTCATAGCTCAGCCTCCTGAGTAGCTGGGATTACAGGCGCCTGCCACCACACCTAGCTAATTTTTGTATTTTTAGTAGAGACAAGGTTTCACCATATTGGCTGGAGTTGGCTGGTCTTGAACTCCTGACCTCAAATGATCTTTGTGCCTCAAGCCTCTCAAAATGCTGGGATTACAGGTGTGAGCTACTGCGATTCTCCTGCCTCAGTCTCCCAAGTAGCTGGGATTACAGGCATGCACCACCACGCCCGGCTAATTTTGTATGTTTAGTAGAGACGGGGTTTCTCCATGTTGGTCAGGCTGATCTTGAACTTCCAACCTCAGATGATCTGTCTGCCTTGGCCTCCCAAAGTGCTGGTTTTGCAGGCATGAGCCACTGCACCCAGCCCCTAATCACCTCTTAACATGAGTTTGGGAGAGGACAAACATTCAAATGATCACGATGGTGTCCCAGAGTTCCAAAGACTAAATTTGGAATAATTCCAATTTTTAAAAAGTTTTATTTAAAAAAAAATTGTTTTACAGACAGGATCTCACTCTCCCACCCAGGCTGTTGTACAGTGGCGCTATCATAGCTCACTGTAACCTTGGCCTCTGGGGCTCAAGCAATCCTCCTGCCTCAGCATCCACAGTAGCTGCAGTCCTGTAATCCATAGGACTGCAAGGGCAGCTACCATGCCAAGCTAGTATTTTAATTTTTTGTAGAGACAGTGTCTTGCTATGTTGCTCAGGCTAATCTTGAACTCCTGCCTTGGTCTCCCAAAGCATTGAGATTACAGATGTGAGATATAGAGTCTGGGCAAAAAAATTTTTTAATTAAATTTAAATTACGACGAGGAACAGTGGCTCATGATTGTGATTTCAACTGTTTGGGAGGCTGAGGTGGGAAAATAGCTTGAGAACAGGAGTTCAAGACCAGTCTGGGCAACATAGCCAGACCCCCATCTGTATGAGAAGAAAATAAAAGGCGAGGAGTAAATTTAAACACACTTTAGGCCAGGTGTGGTGCCTCATGCCTGTAATCCCAGCACTTTGGGAGGCCAAGGTGGGCAGATCACCTGAGGTCAGGAGTTCAAGACCAGCCTGGCCAACATGGTAAAGCTCTGTCTCTACTAAAAATACCAAAAATTAACCAAGTGTGGTGGTGGGTGCCTGTAATCCCAGCTACTCAGGAGGCTGAGACAGAAGAATTGCTTGAATCCGGGATGCGGAGATTGCAGTGAGCCAAGACTGAGCCATTGCACTCCAACCTGGGCAACAAGACTGAAACTCCATCTTCAACACACACACACACACACACACACACACTTAAAACAGTAGAGAAACTAATATTGGTGGTATTGCACACTTTTTGCAAGTTTCCTACTCATTGGCTAACCAGCAAGGTTCATCTCATTCTGTTACAAGGGAAGGAATGGAAGAGGCAACCTACTCAAGAACAGTCTAAGAGAAACCGATCAGCTTAAGTGGAAAAAAAAATCCTCTAGTCTTATTATCTACTTAATAGTCTTACTAAACCTTTAAACACATAATCTTGTTAATTCTCAGAACCACCCCTAAGCCAGGTATATTGCCACCAGTTTACAGTTGAGAAGCTATTTGCTTAGCATCACACAAGTAGTGAGTGCCAAGTCTGGACTGGCACTGAAACAAATACCAGTTATTTGAAATTAAAATGAACAGGATGATGTATGTGTTGCTTTTATTATACCTAGAACCATGTTGATTTGGGGGTCTAGATGACCCATGTATCAATGATGTGGTAATTTCTTTTAGTTTCTACATGACAAGAAATTCTTCTTGCCCTATCACATTAGATTATATTGGCATTCTTGTGAGTACTTGTACTTTAATTATGAACGATTACCCTATGTCAGATCTATCTTAGTCTTTGTCAGATAGTGGCAACATCAATGTACACAGTTGTTTGACTTTCTCAGGTTATAAATTAACTTCCATCAAACTAGTTTCTCTTAATAACCAATTAAGGCGCTGTCATTTATTATCTTATATGAGTATTTTGTCATTTTTGTTTTCAACTTGTATTGATTTTAATGTTAATGTTACACATTTTCATAAGCTTATCTGTATTACGTTGTTGTTGTTGTTGTTGCAACAGTCTGACTCTGTCACCCAGGTTGGAGTGCAGTGGCACAATCTCAGCTCACTGCAACCTCTGCCTCCCAGGTTCAAGTGATTCTCCTGCCTCAGCCTCCCGAGTAGTTGGGACTACAGGCACAGGCCACTACACACAACTGTGGCCACCTGTTCCTCTCCTTACCACAGAGACACTTAACAAGTCCCTTTCCCTGATGTTTGGTTGGTGGCTGATTTTTGTATTTTTAGTAGAGATGGGGTTTCTCCATGTTGCCCAGGCTGGTCTTGAACTACTGACCTCAGGTGATCCGCCTGCCTCCACCTCTCAAAGTGCTGGGATTACAGGTGCAAGCCACTGCACCTGGTCTGCTTATTTGTGTTACTACTACTTCATTCCCCCTTCCCCTAAAATCTCATGTTTTCAGGAATAGATGGATATATACAGGTAATTTTATATAGATGGAAGAATGTTTTTATGTACAATTCTCATTACCCTTCATAATAGCCCCTTGTGTTTGACGATTTGGGACAGAACCACATATTAAGAAATGGTATACAAAGATGCAGTTGTTACCTTAACACCCATCAGTCTCTTCAATATAATATAGATTATTTTCCATAAAATGAATTTCCTTATACTTATGCTCAAAACCGATCTATTCTAGTTTGGTTTGGGGGTTTGTTTGTTTATTGGTTTTTTTTTTTTTTTTTTTTTTTGTGGTGGAGGAGGGAAGAAGAGGTGAATCTCCTACAAATTTATGAGATCATCTTGAATCCCTATAGATCGTTACATAAATGTAGCCTGGCATGTGCAGTCAGGTAAGCACACAGGAGAAAGAAAAAGGGAGAGAGAAGAGAAAAATACCAGAGGTAGAGAAAAGAGCTGCAAGACCCAAGGGTTAGGCATAAACTAGAACCTTACTCTAAGTGATTGGACAAGTTGAAAAATAACATAAAATCATTATCAGCTATTAAAAAAAAAATGAGGGTTTGAGGTAAAGTGAAGTCCGATTTGTCAACAGGAAGCTGTGGGCTCTGCACCTCTATTTATACAAACGTTTGCTTTTTCCATCTTGGGTTCTGCCCAGAATTTGTCGTGACTGCTGCTTCTGGCTCTGCTTGACTGGTTTTAGAGAAAAAAAAGAAAGAAAGAAAGAAAGAAAAAACACAACTGTGGCCACCTGTTCCTCTCCTTACCACAGAGACACTTTACAAGTCACTTTCCCTGATGTTTGGTTGGTGAAAACGCTCAAAGATAGAAGGGCTTCCTTTTTTTTTTAATCAGAGTATTGTGTTTTTAATCAAGGCCTCCCTGAGCTGACAAAGCTACAAGGACAGTCTGGCCTCTCCTCCACTGTGCGCCTGGTGTCTTTCCATTTTACTCTAAGTTTCCAGATCCCCCAGGACCCCTTCCCCACACTTCCCAAATTCCCTTTGAATTTGCAATTTGACAATTCCCATCTTTTAGCTTTCTGGCTCCCCAACCCTGGTGTCAGCTTGCCGTCACTCTCTCATCCCACTAACCCCTGGTCTGGTGCTCTTCCATCTTTCTTCCTGCTTCTTTTCAGATTCCTTTCCTTCTTCACTGTGTTACAGTAGCTTCAGTAGAAAAGGGAGAGGGATCTTAGAGATTTCCTGTGCCTTCTAACGAGGGGTAAAGTGGTTGGTTAAACATCTAACTTTGGCCACAAGTACCTTGAAGCAGAGAAGGGAGGAGCTTGTGTCTAGCAACGTATACTGCTGTATATGTCATCGGAGTAAGACTCAGAAGTTGGGAGACCAGCTGGGGTTTGCACTCTCTGCTGTGAGTCAAAACAATACTGAGAAGAAGTGTGCATAGAACTCTATTTAGTGAGTAGGACACACACTCGAATTTCCAGAATGTCTTCATTTAAGGAGAACGGAGAATTTTCTTGAATCATAAGCATGGAATATGGGAGAAGGCTCAGAGTAGAATCAACTCAGTCTGAGAAGAGAAAATAAGGGTGAATCTTTATGAGTAGGTAGATGAGGCTACTATCTTCAGGATACCAGGAAGGCATTCAATACCTAATGATATTTTTACCAAATTCCTTAATTCTAACATTGAAGATCCATTATTTTGGTTTAAAAAATGGCTTTTCATTAAAAGTCATTCCTTAGCAAGGTTGTCATTTGGGCTTGCCAGGAAAAGGGACATATTAACACCTTAACGAGTAAAAACTCTCTTCTAAATCTTTTTTTTTGAGATGGAGTCTCACTGTTGTTGCCCAGGCTGGAATGTAATGGCACGATCTTGGCTCACTGCAACCTCCGCCTCCCAGGTTCAAGTGATTCTCTTACCTCAGCCTCCTGAGTACTTGGGATTACAGGCACCCGCCACACCTGGCTATTTTTTTGTATCTTTAGTAGAGACTGGGTTTCATCTTGTTGGCCAGGCTGGTTTTGAACTCCTGACCTCAGGCAATCCACCTGCCTCAACCTCCCAAAGTACTGGGATTACAGGCATGAGCCACCGCACCCAACCCTGAATCTTCTTTAAAAAAAAAAGAGAGAGAGAGAGAGTAAAAGTTTTCCAAATTCTTTCCTGGGAGGGAACAGGAGAGGAAACAAGATTATCAGGGACCTGAGATGGGATGGGGTAAACAACAACAACTAAGGGAGGTAATGGAATTTCCGCCAGTGGGGAGGGTATGAAGGGAAGTAGCTGGGACCAAAAACAACCACCTGAAACTTGATTAGGGACCTCTCTCAGGGGAAAGTCAGAGGGGGAAATAAGGCTTTGTAAGGATGTGGAAAAAAGGATGGAAAGAAGGTTAGAATTTGTTTAACACAATAAGAGTTTAAAAGTGTAGAGAACATAAGAACAATGAGAAATGGCAACACACAGAAATTTGATCACATAGAAGAGAAGTGAGTAAAGCATGAAACTTCACCAAGCAAGACTGTCACACTTGCAGGGGACAGAAAAGAAAAACGGGGCCACATCTGGAGGAGTATAAATACATTTGGAGTGCTGGGGAACCAATAGTAAAGTTGTGGAGTGAAGGAAAGAATAGAGGATAGCAGAAGAGAGACATTTGAGCACTATTGGTATTCTTTTTTACTTTTCTTTTTTTTGAGACAGTCTTGCTCTGTCACTCAGACTGGAGTGCAGTGGTGAGATCTCAGCTCACTGCCACTTCTGCCTCCCAGGTTCAAGTGATTCTCCTACCTCAGCCTCCTGAGTAGCTGGGATTACAGGCACCTGCCACCATGCCCGGCTAATTTTTGTATTTTTAGTAGACACAGGGCTTCACCATGCTGGCCAGGCAGATCTTGAACTCCTGACCTCAGGTGACCCTCCCACCTTGGCCTCCAAAAGTGCTGGGATTACAGGCGTGAGCCACCGTGCCAGGCCAATACTCATTTTTTAAAGCGGAATAAAAGTGCATAAATTCATGCCTTTTTTTTTTGTAAACGTAAAAGAAAAGAGGAAAAGAACCAGAACAAAAGACATTTTATTCTGAGAAATAAATTGGGAAAAAATATTTTTAAATGTTTAATTTGGAACATATATAATACTGGAATTGAGGTGCTGTCTGACGGAAATGTTGCAATGTGGAGTAGGAGGGTCAAGTTCATGAAGAGATTCTTAAAATGGTTCTTGAAAACTGTGCCTACAAGATTTCTCTAAAGTGACTACAATATGCATTTAGTGTGTCTGTCTAAATGAGTACATTTAATTCTTGAGACTGTAAGGAGTAGAGATTATATGCTTTGGGGCTTTTTCTAGCATTTCTTTTTAATCAGTTGTACAGACCCCATTAAACTAAATTGTTTCTTAACAGCAAGAATCTGATCATTTAACTAGTTTTCTCAGCAATATAAAAGGAATACAACCTCCACTGTCATATGTAACTTGTCTCCTAGTTCCTGTTTGAATTCCATTGGTTTTTATAGAAAGTTATTGAGTTTTTCAGACAGAGGATTCATAATATATAATTTGTCATTTGTTATAATGATATTTTGTTCTGTTACATTGTGGATTGCTATCCTTACCTAGGATAAAGCAGATATGGTTGGTGTGAATTAGACTGTATCTAAGCTTCAAGAAATGTGAATAATGCATTAAATTCAGAGAATCATAGAATTAAAAGAAATCTCAGAACTAAGAATATATATATACATTTTTTTAATTTTTTTTTTTGAGATGGACTCTCACTCTTGTCACCCAGGCTGGAGTGCAATGGTGCGATTTTGGCTCACTGCAACTTCTGCCTCCCTGGTTCAAGTGATTCTCCTGCTTCAGCCTCCCAAGTAGCTGGGATTACAGGCTCCCGCCACCACGCCCAGCTAATTCTTGTATTTTAATAGAGATGGGGTTTCACAATGTTGGCCAGGCTCATCTCAAACTCCTGACCTCAAGTGATCCACCTGCCTCAGCCTCCCAAAGTTCTGGGATTACAGGTGTGAGCCACTGCACCCAGAAGAACCCATATAAATTTAACCTTCTTATCTTAAAGATAAGGACATTAAACCAGGACCTAATGAAGGAAAATTACTTATCCAAGGCTACATGGTGACTTCTAGAGCCAGTATAAGAATGTGGGTTGTCTGAATATTGTGTTTCTTTCACTCTCTCATATTAACCATTAGGCACACTTTCTGTCTGCCTATTAAAATTCAAGTCTGAATGCCCTTCTTAGCCCCAATTAGGATATTCCGGAACCATTTGCATAGTAATTCTACTGTGCCCTTGGTAAGTCATAAGGATGAACAAAGTCGCAACTCAAAGAAATGCCAAACAATGGTATGGTTTCACATTAAGTTGTCTAATTTACTTTGTGGAGGTGGGTAAACCCCAGCGCTACCATAAACGAATCAGTAAATGAGACTTACTTTCCAGCCTTACTTCCCAACTGGACAACTGCATGAAAAATTGAATAGGGAATTATGAGTCCAAGTTCTATATCTGGCATCGTCCTCTTGCTTTAGCCTCAGCCTCTGAGCTTAACAGAAGACATTTTGGGTCCTTATATGTTGCTAGTAGGATTGTATAATTCTTAGCTGTGTTGCAGAATCTTCCAGGACTATAAAAATTACCATGATCTGTCTCATAAGGAATATTTGTCAGTCAAAATTTCAGGCAAGCCAGCAAAATAGTTAAAATAAGAGTAAAGAGGAACATGTAAATATGGGGAGTTAATCTAGGAAACTCTTGTGAGGAAAATAAATGAAGTTATATGGTTAGCTGAAATAGACAAGGATAACTTCTTCAATCCTAAGATCTATATCAGACAGATTCAATAGTAAAGGTAATTAGCCTAAAGTGTATTCTCCTTTGAAACTGTACATAGAATGTTTGTATATAAGCCATATAGTCATCATCTATTCACTACGTCTATGATATTGAGAAGCAGCAAATTTATGCAATAATATAGACTTTGTATTTTAAGTGCTAAAAAATGAGATAAATGTTATCAGTTTGGGTGAAAAACTTGGAGAGTAGGGGTAAAAGTTGGACATTGCAAAAGGATTGGTTTAAGAAATACTGTCTATGGGTTAGCTGTCAGTGGTTAAAGAAGAAGGAGATTCTCCTTCCTCTCACCCACATATTTTTTCTTCTTTCCTCTTTTTTGATGATCACAGACGATTGGGTTTCTGCGAATCCACGTTTTCACAGGGATTAAGTAGGAAGTAATTGGAGCGACGGAGTCTCCTAGGGGGCAGACCAACCATCTGACGACAAAGTTCATCTAGAAGAGAAGAAGAACACGATGGGAAGAGAATGCAGGAAGATAACAGAGGCTCTTGTTTCAAAGAATAGAGAAAACTTTGCAGTGTGGTGTAGTGTAAACGTTGGAGTGAAAAAGATCTGGGTTTCAACCAGCTCTGCTACTTACTCTAGCTATTTACTACTTCCTAGAAAGTTTCTTAAATTTTGTAAACCTCACTATCCCTTTCTGTAAAATGAGAATTAAAATACCTACCTCAACAGTATATTTCTGAGTATTAAAATGAAATCATGCATGCAAAGAACCTAGTACAGGTGACCAGTAAATGTTAGTTTCCTTTATATATCCAGCTGCCAATTCTTCTAATCATGGATCTATTAAATAGAAAAATGAGGTCCAATCATTCAGTATACATTTACATGCTTACTACGGGCAAATAGCTAACTTTAGTAAATCCCCTGAGATACTTGAAAGTGCCTAGAGTCCCAAATGCTCATCCTCAATCTCAAGGTGCTTCCCTTGCAGGTGGCTTGCACAAAGCCAATGGGGGCATACAGCAAGTTTCCTTCTGCGAAGTTAACTACAGCTCTTACTCAGGAACTCAGCGCAAAGCGGGGTGCTGAGTCAGAAATGACTTTGTCTGTGGTGTCTTCACCAACCACAGCCATCGTTTGGGGCTGGCCATGGGCAAAGTGAGAGGTATCTCTGTTCCCACCATGTAAGGTCTATAACCACACATTTTGCGCCCTTGTAATTGGTTCTACAATATCTTTCTACCTTCTTCTACCTGAAATATCACAGTAAGAAATGTACATTGTTCCTGGAATTGGTAAACTATTTATAACGTGGCTGATTTCTAAATGTCCCATCTATTTTTTATGTATAAGCCCTATCCAAACCTTATTGTCTCCAAATTAGTGCATGGGCTTGTGCATGTGTATGTTTTATTTTTAATTATGAACATGGCTGCGGACTAGCAGAGTTTATTATCTGTAATGGCTGATTTGAAATTTTCCCTAGAACCCCAGTGAATGATCTTTAAAATAGCTGGAGTGTCAGAAAGCTCTCTAAATAAGAAACACTGTGGGGTTATAATCTAGTAGGAAAGGGATCTAGGGGTACTTATCTTAGGGTTGTGTTTCTGTATCAAGCACACTGCTTTACATAGATTGTTTATTTGGGATAACTTACAGCAGGAGCTGATGGAATCTCAGGAGATAGCCTAAATCCCTCCTCCAATACCAGACTTTGGATATATTAATATCATGTCCCTATTTACCCCTCTCATAACTGCTTCTCCCCAGTAAACATCCAGACATCATCTTACCTTTCATAGCTTCGTGTTCCTTACAGACAAGACGGGAGCAGATCTCCTTGTTGACAACGTACATACGTCGAAACCTGCAGACGTCCCAATGTCATAGGCAAGGAAGGAGTTGGAAGAAAGCCTTGAGAGAAACACTAACCTGGGTCTGGGATGCCTCTTCAACTCTCGTATTCCCCACTTTCCCCTATCTACTCTATCCCAAATGGATTTCCTTAAGTATTTCAGACATTTTCCCCACACACACTGGGGGAAAATAGGGGAGGGAATGGTATTAATTACTCTTCTATTTTTTAAATTTACATTTCAATCGTTTTTGGTGTACAGGTGGTTTTTGTTTACATGGATAAGTTCTTTAGTGGTGATTTCTGAGGTTTTGGTGCACCCACACCTGGCAGTGTACACCGTACCCAATATGTAGTCTTTTATCCCTCATTCTTCTCCCGCCCTTTCCCCTGAGTCCCCCCAGTCCATGATATCATTCTTATGCTTTTGCCTTCTCATAGCTTAGCTCCCACTTATAAGTGAGAAGAGACAATATTTGGTTTTCCATTGTTCAGTTACTTCATTTAGAATAATGGCTTCCAGCTCCATCCAAGTTGTTGCAAAGGCCATTATTTTCATTATTGTTCTTAGTGACACTTTGCCCACTCCACCTAGAGTCAGGCTTAATATTCCTCCCCACAATTTTCTACCTTAGAGTTGGGTTGCTTCTGCCTCCTTCTATCAGGTAATTAATGGAGCATGCCAGTGTTTCCCTCGTGCCTCTTCTTGTTCCAGCCCTCGCCTTCACCTACCTTCTAAGTTCTATTACTCTGCCTATTCTTTGTATATTTCAACCCAGACTCCAGGTTCTAGTTGGCACATTCAGGAATAACTAGGAGGGTTGTGCTAACAACTTTCGCCCCATTAAAGTTTGCAATTTCGTAGTGGGTGCTCATTAAATAGTTACCAACACAAAGACACTACCATGGAAGATGCTTTTTGGGCATTCTGGGATCCCTTACCTGATGAAGCATGACTGATGAATGCATAGTTGAATTGGCCGACGCACAGAGTAGAGCCTTGTGCAAGTAAATTTCTCATCCCAGCACTCTGAAGAAGCCCAACACAAAAAATAAGGAGGTCCAGATAGAAGCAGCATAAACAAAGGATTAAAGGAATTGGGAAAGAGAGATAGAGTAGGAAAAAAGTAGAGTAATTTCTGCAGAGAATCATTATAAATTGGGCTATATCCTTTCTGCTCCCCAAAAACAGAGCAAGAGGAAATTGACTAAATGAAGTTTTGGTGCTTCCTTACTTGGAAGCAGAAGTGGATACAATAATCTCTAGGAGCACTTCTAGGGATAAAGCCTTTCTAGGATTATCCAATATAAAATAGGCTGGGCGCAGTGGTTCATGCCTATAATTCCAGCACTTTGGGAGGCCGAGGCGGGTGGATCACTTGAGGTCAGGAGTTTGAGACCAGCCTGGCCAACATGGTGAAACCCTGTCTCTACTAAAAATACAAAAATTAGCCAGGAGTGGTGGTGCATGCCTGGAGTCCCAGCTACTTGAGAGGCTGAGGCAGGAGAATTGCTTGAACCTGGGAGGCAAAGATTGCAGTGAGCTGAGATTATGCCACTGCACTCCAGCCTGGGTGACAGAGTAGATTACATCTCAAAAAAAAAATTATATATATATATATATATACTCTGTGCATCGGCACAACAATATATATATTATGTACATTTATATATATATTATATACAATTATATATATATTTATATATATTTAATATATATTACTATATATATATTTATACATAAAATGTAAATGCTGATAATCCCATTCTGAAAAAATAAAATTTCTTAGGCAGGTTGCTATTTCTCTGTTCGAGTAGTTTTCAACCCTAGCAATATATCAGAATTATCAGTACATTAGGAAAGCAATTTTAACCATGACATCTATGGTAATATGGAGTCCTTGCAGTTAAATTGATTTCACTTCCCAAGCCACTAACCACCAAATAAAGCCCAAGGGTATTTTAGGGAGAGGGCTATCTGGGGACCATGCAACATTCATTCCATTCTTTCCTCATGATTTTTATGAAAGACGCTCAATTTAAAAAAAGAAAAGGAGTAAGAAAGTGAAGAATACTAATACTCTGAGAAATAATTGGAAGTAAACTAGAAGATGTGCCAAGTACCCCCTAAAGAACAAGGAGATAAGGAATCCACAGGAAGAAAAAAGGCATGAGATGACATGCAAGCAGCAATCATACCTGCAGTGGTATTTTTATCACTGGGGGAGGCTGAAAGGCAGAAATTTTATTCCATTATTACCAATTCTAGAAGTTACTACCTATGTAATTGCCATGCTGCCTCACTTGGGTCCTGCTTGGAGTGCCCATAAATAGGGAGCAAATTAATGTATAACTCTTAGCAACTTCTAAAAGAAAACCTTATTGGGCTGATTTGCTCCACAAAATTAAGAGATTAGGAGGTAGGATGAGATTTTTTTCCTTTCTCCTTTCCTTACTAAAGAGCTGAGAAATTCAATGTATTGTGAGTATCTCTGTATTGCTGACAAGAAGCAAATTTAGTAGGAATACAAGCCAAAAAGCTATATGCCCAGAGGAGTGTCTTTTAGAACTAAGGAGAGAAAAGATTATTATGCTGTACAAGCTCTTCCTTAAAAGGGAAAATCTATTTTCTGTAGATTACATACATTATCATGAATTCTTTTGATAAAAGTTGTTGGGTAAAGAATAATGAGGGTCAGCTGGGCATGGTGGCTCACATCTGTAATCCCAGCACTTTGGGAGGCTGAGGTGGGTGGATCATTTGAGGTCAGGAGTTCAAGACCAGGCTGGCCAACATGGTGAAACCCCATCTCTACTAAAAATACAAAAATTGGCTGGGCGTGATGGCTCACACCTGTAATCCCAGCACTTTGGGAGGCCAAGGCAGGAGGATCATGATGTCAGAAGTTCACGACCAGCCTGGCCAACATAGTGAAACCCCGTCTCTACTAAAAATACAAAAATTAGCTGGGTGTGGTGGCATGCGCCTGTAGTCCCAGCTACTTGGGAGGTTGAGGCAGGAGAATCGCTTGAACCTGAGAGGCGGAGGTTGCAGTGAGCCGAGACCACGCCATAGCACTCCAGCCTGGGTGACAGAGTATGACTCCATCTCAAAAAAAATAAATAAATACAAATAAAAATTTTTTTAAATACAAAAGTTAGTTGAGTGTGGTGATGTGCCCCTATAATCTCAGCTACTTAGGAGGCTGAGGCAGGAGAATTGCTTGAGCCCAGGAGGCAGAGGCTGCAGTGAGCCAAGATCATATCATTGCATTCCAGCCTAGGCGACAGAGGGAGACTTCGTCTCAAAAAAAAAAAAAAAAAGAATATTGAGGGTCATCCTAACCTAGGAGCAAATTTAACATGGCCTTTGTTCGCAAAATGAAGAACAAGTCAAGGAGTTAGATGAATCGACTAGTCGGGGTGTTACTAGGGAAAATGTCACCGGAGGTGTTGCGAATCTACTACTAGGAAGTATGTTATGATATCTCATCTACCTCATGGTTTTAAGCCAAGTCTATATGCTGATAATTCCCAAACCTATATTTTCAATCCCATCTCTCTCCTAAGCTCCAGACCTATAAATCCAACTGCCTGTTTATGGAAGAGTTCTTGAATTTTTCAAAGATCCTTCATAGTCAATATATGTCAAACTGACTTAATTATCTTTCCCTTCACCAATTCTATCCTTCAGTGAATGAGACCACCATCCACCCAGTAGCTACATCTAGTCATCTCAGCAATCCGCTCTCCCTTATAGCTCACATTTGGTTCTCACTATCTCTACCTTGATTCAGGCCAACTTCTATTTATTTATTTATATATAGACGGAGTCTCACTCTGTCTCGCAGGCTGGAATACATTGGAGTGATCTTGGCTCACTGCAACCTCCGTCTCTCAGGTTCAAGCAATCCTCCTGCCTCAGCCTCCTGAGTAGCTGGGATTACAGGTGCATGCCGCCACACCTTGCTAATTAATTCATGTGCCAGAATCTTTTATTGAGAACACTGCAGCAGTAGCCTTGCTGGTTTTCCCGCTTCCAGGTGATCATGGTCAAATAAAGTTCTTCACACCGCCCTGGGAGTACAGTAGCGGGTGTGGAGGTGGGGCATGATCTTTCCAGTGCACATATCTAATTATAATCTTACTTTGCATAAATGTCTCTCTGGTTGGTTTTCATGTCCACCCTACACTTTTTAATTTATATTGTCTTCCTTATCTAAAAGCTCATCCCTCTTTTATTCACTTGGTTCACTTCTACTTGTCTTTCAGGAAGCAGCTTAGTCAAATGTGCCCTACGGAAAAAGCCTTTTCTCACCCCCAGCACTGAACCTAGCCAAAAACTCTTTCTGTGTCTTCCGTAGCTTCTCTTGTTTACCCTATTATAGAATTTTGTGAAACTGAATAAAGATGTCTATCTTGTATATTACACAAAAGATGTCTAGTAGAAGAAAATCAGTTTTGTTCACTTTTATATCCTTGGCACCTAGTAGCAGGTTTTCGATAACAATTTGTTAAAAAATAATCTAGCTGCCTATAATCTCAGCACTTTGGGAGGCCAAGGGGGCAGATAACTTGAGGTCAGGAGTTCGAGACCAGCTTGGCCAACATGGCAAAACCCTGTCTCTACTAAAATGCAGAAAAATAACCGAGCATGGTGGTGCATGCCTATAATCACAGCTACTTGTGAGGCTGAGGTTGCAATGAGCCGGGATCGCGCCATTGCACTCCAGCCTGGGCAATAGAGTGCTCTGTCTCAAAACAAACGAACAAACAAAAATGTAGCTTCTCTCTTCTTTTCTTACTTCCTACCACTTGGCCCATATAGTTTTTTCTCTAGCCATCCAAAAAGAAAACCAGAACCTCAGTTTCCTTCATGGGCCAAACTCCCTTTGCTTTTACATCTTTATTTTATTTTATTTTGAGACAGAATTTCACTCTTGTTGCCCAGGCTGGAGTGCAATGGGGTGATCTCGGCTCACTGCAAC
Source organism: Cacajao melanocephalus (assembly GCA_963573385.1). Taxonomy (NCBI): domain Eukaryota; kingdom Metazoa; phylum Chordata; class Mammalia; order Primates; family Pitheciidae; genus Cacajao; species Cacajao melanocephalus. The sequence goes on along the minus strand of CAUYLG010010450.1, from coordinate 24,000 downwards.
TTCCGCCTCCCGGATTCAAGCAACTCTCCTACCTCAGTCTCCTGAGTAGCTGGGATTACAGGCATGTGCCACCATGCCCAGCTAATTTTGTATTTTTTTTAGTAGAGATGGGGGTTTCTCCATGTTGGTCAGGCTGGTCTCGAACTCCAGACCTCAGGTGATCTGCCTGCCTCGGTCTCCCAAAGTACTGGGATGACAGGCGTAAGCCACTGCACCCAGCTGCTTTTATATCTCTAAACATGCTGTTCCCTCTGGCTGGAATGTCCATCCCCTCCTTGACCTCCTGGCTTTCTCCAATTCTTCTTTCAAAATTCAGCTGAGGCTGGTCCCAGTGGCTCATGCCTGTAATCCCAGCACTCTGGGAGGCCGAAGTAGGTGGATCACCTGAGGTCAAGAGTTCAAGACCAGCCTGACCAACATGGCAAAACCCCACCTCTATTGAAAATTTAAAAACTAGCCAGGCATGGTGGTGGGTGCCTGCAATCCTAGCTACTTAGGAGGCTGAGGCAGGAGAATTGCTTGAACTCAGGAGACAGGTTGCAGTGAGCCGAGATCGGGCCATTGCACTCCAGCCTGGGAAACAAGACTTCGTCTCAAAAAAAAAAATTTTTGGGTCAAAGCAGGGGTTACTTCCACCCCTTATCTTCCAGAACATGTGTTTATACTTTTATCTTGCCTTTACCCATCAAGTCTTGAAACTTTGAGAGAAAGATTAGCATAGTTCCTGCTTGTTGGGTGTTGAACAATGTCATCAATTTGAATTGAACTACTGGAAAAATGTGCCACATAAACTGTCATCCTGTCTATTTAGGATCCTTCAGTAGCTGCACATCATCCAGAATGGGCTCTGGAGAAAGCCTAGAATGGCCCTGATGGCCCTGGGGTTCCAGATCTGAACTCACCCAGGTCGTCTGTGGAAGGTGCAATATCAGCCAGAACTGAAAAGACACAAAACAGCAGGTATGAGGAGAGCTTCGAATTGCAAACATAAGGCAGAGTAAGAAAAGGGAGAATGCAGATACCATGGCAAGGGCAAGGCTATGGCTGGGTTTGTGTTTTATGTATAAGGGAATACAATTAATTGAAATAATTATGAAATTTTTTTAAGAATATTAGTCCTAGGCCGGGTGCGGTGGCTCATGCCTGTAATCCCAGCACTTTGGGAGGCCAAAGTGGGCAGATCACGAGCTCAGACTGAGATCAGTCTGGCTAACATGGTGAAACCCCATCTCTACTAAAAATACAAAAAATTAGCCGGGCATGGTGGTGCGCCTGTAATCCCAGCTACTCGGGGGGCTGAGGCAGGAGAATTGCTTGAACCTGGGAGGCAGAGGTTGCAGTGAGCTGAGATATTGCCACTGCACTCCAGCCTGGGCGTCAGAGCGAGACTCCATCTCAAAAAACAAAACAAAACAAAAAAAGAATATTAGTCATGGGTGGGGTGCACTGGCTCACACCTGTAATCCCAGAATTTTGGGAGGCTGAGGTGGGTGGATCACTTGAGGTCAGGAGTTCTTTAAAACTAGCCTGGCCAATATGGTAAAACCCCATCTCTACTAAAAATACAAAAGTTAGCATGGTGGTGGGTGCCTGTAATCCCAGCTACTCAGGGGGCTAAGGCAGGAGAATCACTTGAACACGGGAGGCGGAGGTTGCAGCAAGCTGAGGTTGCGCCACTGCACTCCAGCCTGGGCTACAGAGCTAGAGTTTGTCTCAAAAAAAGAAAGAAAAAAGAAAATCAGCACTGTCACTGTGACAACACTCTCGCAGCATCTCTATCCAAAGATAAAAGCAGGCTGGGCGAGGTGGCTCACACCTGTAATCCCAGTGCTTTGGGAGGCCAAGGCCAAGTGTTCAAGACTAGCTAGGCTTACATGGTGAAACCCGGTGTCTACTAAAAATATAAAACTTAGTCAGGCATGGTGGTGGATGCCTGTAATCCCAGCTACTCGGAAGGCCAAGGAAGAAGAAGTACTTGAACCCTTGAACCCAGGAAGTGGAGGTTGTCGCGAGCTGAAATTGCGCCACTGCACTCCAGCCTGGACAACAGAGTGAGACTCCCTCTCAAAAACAAACAACAACAACAAAAAGATAAAAGCACAGAACAAATTCAAGAGCTGGAATAAATATGGTGACTATTAATAAGAACTATGCCATTTTTTTTTAAACTACAGTAAAACTTACCTGTTTCATCTGTAGCGGGATCATTCACCAGATCTGCAAAGACACATGACAAGAAATGAAAAAAATTGCAGTTAGGAAAAGTAGCTAAGGAAAGCAGGATAAAGGGATGATAATCTGAAAGGATGCAAGAAAGGCTGAAGCGAAAGCATGTGGACTCAGGCAGATGAGGGACTATCACACAAAGAAATGGAAGAGAGAATAAGATTGGGCACGGGTGGCTGGGAGCGGTGGCTCATGCCTGTAATCCCAGCACTTTGAGAAGCCGAGGCAGGCAGATCACAAGGTCAGGAGATTGAGACCATCCTGGCTAACACATTGAAACCCTGTCTCTACTAAATATACCAAAAACATTAGCCAGGTGTGGTGGGACGCGCCTGTAGTCCCAGCTGCTCGGAAGACTGAGGCAGAAGAATTGCTTGAACCCCAGAGGTGGAGGATGTAGTGAGCCAAGATTGCATCACTGCACTCCAGCCTGGGTGACAGAGTGAGACTCTGTCTCAAAAAAAAAGAAAAAAAGAAAAAAGATTGGACATGGGTACAGAGATGCTGGCATCTAAGGTGACATCAGAGCTCTGCATGAGCTCGAAGCATTCACCAACCCTTTTAAAGTCTTTATTTTTCTTTATATAGACATGGCCCTCAATCCATCTATCCCAATAAAACAGCAATTTTTAAATAAAAGTGTAGCTTACTAGGATCTTCTGTGAAAGTTTCTGGAGTCACTTGAGTCACATCATCTGAAAAGAAAATTAGAAAGTATTTTCTGAGAATCTCTGTCTCCCTGCCACCCTTGCACTTCCAATAAGTTAAATTGTGTAGCATAGTGCCCAGTGGAGTTGAGTATCCCACAATTGTTTTTCCTTGATTGCTTACTACAATCACAATCCATTGATGACTACTTTGCAATACTTATTTAAAATGAAATTGGCCGTACCAAAGACATCGTAATGTTGACATTCATAATTCTGATATCATTGGGTATAAATTTGCTGATAAGCTTATGAGTGTTCATAAAAGGTAGTATTAATCTTTTTTTTAAGAGCCTCACTCTGTCACCCAGGCTGAAGTACAGTGGCCAATCTTGGCTCACTGCAACCTCCACGCACGTTCAAGCGATTCTTGTGACTCAGCTTCCCGAATAGATGGGATTACAAGTGCACACTACCACACCTGGCTAATTTTTGTATTTTTAGTAGAGATAGGGTTTCACCATGTTGACCAGGCTGGTCTTAAACTCCTGACCTCAAATGATCCACCCACCTTGGTTTCCCAAAGTGCTGGGATTACAGGCGTGAGTCACCGCGCCCAGCCGGGTTGATGGTTTTCTGATGCTCATTGAGAAGTGAGGTGAAAATGGAGAGGGAAAATGCCAATGTAAGTAGCGAATGGTTTGCATTTGATCATTGGAAAGTAAAGGCAAAAGGAAAAGAAATAAAAATGGTCCAGGTCTTAAGGTGGAATCTGTTATATTAGGATAAACTGAGAAAAGTATTTCTGAAACTGCAAATAACAGCACTTCCTAAAACCAATGGTCTCTACTTTAAAAATCAAAATATGGATCACCTGAGGTCAGGAGTTCAAGACCAGCCTGACCAACATGGTGACACCCTGTCTTAAAATAAAATAAAATAAGAAAAAAAAAGAAAACAAAATTAGCTGGGCACGGTGGGGGCATGCCGAGGAAATTTAGGCTTGGGGACTGAGTAAAAAGCTAAATAACAAAACAGCATTAACGTTTACTTTTATTTTTTAGTTTATGTATAAATTATATTGTATGTATTTAAGGTATCCACAACCATGACATTTGGATAGACGTGTATAAAGTGAAATGGTTACTACAGTCAAGCAAATTAACGTATCCATATCCTCACTAGTTTTCTTTTTTGTGTGTGTATAATAAGAGCACCTGAAATCTACTCTTAGCAAATAACATTTAAATATTTAGCAAACAGGCCCAGCGCAGTGTCTCACGCCTGTAATCGTAGCACTCTGGGAGGCCCAGGCTGGCAGATCATCTAAGATCAGGAGTTCAAGACCAGTCTGGCCAACATGGTGAAACCCTGTCTCTACTAAAAATACAAAAATTAGCCAGGTATGGTGGTATGCGCCTGTAATCCCAGCTACTCAGGAGGCTGAGGCAGGAGAATCACTTGAATCCAGGAGGCAGAGGTTGCAGTGAGCCAAGATTGCACCATTACACTCCAGCTTGGGCAACAAGAGTGAAACCCCGTCTCAAAAATAAAATGAAATAAAATAGAATAAAATAAAATATAATAATAAAAGAATAAATAAATATTAAGCAAACATTCCATCAGCAATTACCCTTCAATGTAAATAGTTTATATTCATAATCCATTCTCCCCACTAGGGGTCAGCAAATTCACATAGTTTCCTTTAACTTTTTTTTTTTTTTTTTTTTTTTTGAGACTTACTCTTGACCTGTCACACAGGCTGGAGTACAGTGGTGGCATGATCTCACCTCACTGCAACCTCTACCTCCCCGGTTCAAGCAATTCTCCTGCCTTGGCCTCCTGAGTAGCTGGGACTACAGGCGTGCACCACCGTGACCGACTAGTTTTTGTATTTTTAGTAGAGACGGGGTTTTAACATGTTGGTCAGGCTGACCTTGAACTGCTGACTTCAAGTAATCTGACCACCTTGGCCTCCCAAAGTGCTGGGATTACAGACATGAGCCACCATGCCTGGCCTGACTCCTTTTTTCAACTTCAGATTATATTAATAAATGTCAGGTGTATAGCTGATGAGAACATACATTTTTATAAAGCATGTCAGAGTTACAGATAATTGTAAAAAAGGTGAAATACACATAAAGCATTTTGTAGGAGTTTCCCTTGCTTACCTCATCCTTTTTTCTAAATTCCAGATAGAAATTCATCAGATTTGGCCAGGCTTTGGTGGCTCATGCCTGTAATTCCAGCATTTTGGGAGGCCAAGCATGCAAAGCACTTGAGGTCAGGAGTTCAAGACCAGCCTGGACAACATGGTGAAACCCCATCTCTACTAAAAATACAAAAATTAGCTTGGCATTGGTGATGTGTGCCTGTAGTCCCAGTTAGGAGGCTGAGGCAGGAGAATCAATTGAACCCAGGAGGTGGAGGTTGCAGTGAGCTGAGGTCGTGACACTGCACTCCAGCCTGGCGCCTGGTAACGGAGTGAGAGTCTGTCTCAAAAAAAAAGAAAAAAAAATCATCAGATTTGACAAAAAAAGGCTCTTAACCTTTAACACTCATTAGAAGCTTTCTTCTTTCAGACGCCTTTTTTTTTTTTAAGCCGAATGTCATTGATTTGGAGAACAATCTTTAATAAAAGGAATCCAAGTCTGTTCCAATCCCACAGGATATTTGAAAAACCACTAACCTGAATCATTCTAGAGACTGCAAGAGAGGAGTAGAGCTTCTCCTGGGTGTAGCCCAATCCTCAGTTCCCTTTCTCCAGAGGCCTAGCTACATTCCAGTCCAGCTACTCACAGAAACAGGAGCAAAGCGATGGGAGAACAGAGGGCTTAAGAATGTATCCTGTCTGTCTCTGGGATTTCAGGGCAGAGTACTGCTTTTCTGCATATACCTCAGTTTAACCAACTTTTCCAAGAGCTATCACCATATAAATGCTTTATCTAGTATTCATGAAGTTCTCTTAAAAGAAATATTAACATATTTTCTTTTCCTCTTCTTTTTTGAGATAGAGTGTCACTCTGTTGCCCAGGCTGCAGTACAGTGGTGCCATCATAGCTCATTTGCAGCCTTGAACTCCCAGCTCAAGCAATACTTCCACCTCAGTCTTCTGAGTAACTAGCACAACCGGCAAAGCACCACACCTGGCTTAAAAAAAAAAAAAAAGAAAAAAAAAAGACAGGGTCTCAGGCCGGACACAGTGGCGCAGGCCTGTAATCCCAACACTTCAGGAGGCGGAGGTGGGTGGATCACCTGGGGTCAGGAGTTTGTGACCATCCTGACTAACATGGTGAAACTCCGTCTCTACTAAATACAAAAAATTAGACAGGCGTAGTGGCACATGCCTGTAATGCGAGCTATTTGGGAGGCTGAGGCAGGAAAATCGCTTGAACTTAGGAGGCAGAGGTTACAGGGAGCCAAGATCATGCCATTGCACTCCAACCTGGGCAAAACTCCATCTCAAAAAAAAAAAAAAAAAAAAGGAGAGAGAGAGAGAAGGTATCACTATGTTGCCCAGGCTGATCTCGAACTCATGGCCTCAAGTGATCTTCCCACCTCAACCTCTCAAAGTGCTTGGTATTACAGATGTGAGCCACCACACCAGGTGAGACAATTCATCATACTTTATGATATTTCTACTAGAAAAGCATCTAAAGTCATAACACAAGACTGATTTCTAACCAGCCCAGAAAAATGGATTCCGATTTTCAGTTTTTCTGGTGCTGAAATCTGATCTAGATTCAGAAATTCTGGGATTCAGATATTTTTACCAACAGAAAAAAAAATTTTTATATTTTATTTTCTGTACCAGGACCCACTGCAAGAAAATTATATTGTACTATACCTTGGTATACATATATGGAAAACTAAGAGAAGTTCTATTAAAGTTTTATGAAATAATGCTTTACTCTTGCAAAGCACATGCAATGCATCCTGGTATATTTGTTTTGGTCTTTCTTAACTCATTTTAAAAACTAATACCAGTTGTGACCCCCTAAATTGATTTTATGACCCCATTAATAGGTTGCATACTGCAGTGGTCTGTCCTCGAACTCTCCTGGGATCGGAGAAATAAAGAGATAAATTATAATTATGTTGAATGCCTTGGGGCAGAATGGAGTTTTCTTCATCAAGCTGAAGGAAATGGTCCTTTAGGAGTCACACTTTTGGGATTTTTGTTATGGAGAATGGTGTGAGCAAAAAAAAAGAAAAAAAAAAAACTAAAAAGCAGAAAAACCAAAAAAATACCTTTGGATTTTACCTGGTTGTGCTACAATTTCACTTAATACTGACATGACTTCTTTTTTCCTAATTTTTTTTTTTTTTGAGTCAGTCCCACTCTGTTGCCCAGGCTGGAATGCAATGGCACCATCATGGCTCACAGCAACCTCTGCCTCCTAGGTTGAAGCGATTCTCATGCCTCAGCCTCCTGAGTAGCTAGAACCACAGGCATGTGCCACCATGCCAGGCTAATTTTTTTTTTTTAAGAGATGAGGTCTCCCTATGTCGCCCAGGTTGGTCTCGAACTCCTGGCCCTGCTAACTCAGGCTCCCAAAGTGCTGGGATTATGGGCATGAGATGACTTCTTACCCTGTCTTTCATTTTTCCACAGTTACATGGAGTAAGGAGTGCTTTTTGTAAGGACTAATGGCATTTTCTAAGTAAGATAGGAGATGCGTAGAAAAGAGTGAAAGCAGAAATGGGTATAGAAGAGGTCTTGGGAAGGTGTTTCAGTAGTCTAAAAACACACACACAAGAAAGTTTTATGAATGGGATAAGAAGATTGTGGAAACTGATGAAGTTGATTCTATTTCTCACACTTTGGCAATGCATCTCTGTGTTGTAGGAAAGACTCTTTTTTTTTTTTTGGCAGCAATAGATAAGCAGGAAGGATTCTTTAACTCTGACTGTTCATCTACATTTTCCTAATAAGAACCCCAACAGAACCCCTATCCAAGGGTTCACAGGGTTCACCTACCTCCTCGTTGGCTGTTGACCCCCAGGAGTATCCAGTCTGTAGCAAAGGAAAGAGAAAAGAGATGTGAGTGACTGCAGCTCTATACCTCATAACCCTTTTATTAGACAAATTAGAAAACAATGGAGATGGTTATACTTTATCTTTGTGATTTATTCCTATATAGCTCAATATAAAATTACGCAGACCATTAGTGCTATGAACAAAACCAACAGGAGTAGAAACACTTCAGAAAGACAAGCTCCCTGCTGTGCGTTTGGTTGGTTAAAAAAAAAAAAAAAAGGCAAGTTCCTGACAACAAAACCCTGCTGCCCTCTTACATTCCTGGCCAGAAATGGAGTCCAGCTCCACTGAGAGGCCCAGCAGCCCTTTTAGTGTTTCCTGCCCTTCTCGCCCCACGGCTTCCCCGCTAGCTACGCTAGTGAACAAGGCAGAAGAATTATTTTTCTCAATCTGTATCAGAAGAAAAAGTAAAAAAATAGAGTAGGACATCTGTAAAGGCTTAAGTTCACTTTCTGTGGCCAATCTTCTAGCTAGATTCTGGAAAATCTGTGAAGATGACTTTTCTCTTGTGTGTCAGTATGGCATATATTTTTTGCATGCATGTGTATATACCTGCATGTATGCTGGTACTAGAGGATGTATTCCCACTGTTCTTCTTCAAAATTTCAATTTAGTCCAGCTTCTTTTTTTTTTTTAATAGAGATGAGGTCGCACTATGTTGCCCAGGCTGGTCTCAGTGATCCTCCTGCCTCAGTCTCCCAAAGTGCTAGGAGTATAGGTGTGGGCCACCACGCCCAGCCCAGGCCTACTTTCTTAATAGGTAGTCCCTCTGTGTTTGTTTGCATTTGTGTATCAGTCTCTTTTTTGCTTTGCAATTTGTTTGTTCGTATATTTATGTGTGTGACCCTCTTTGGGTGGTTAACATGCATTTGTGTGTGTCTTAGTTGCACCTTAGTTTCATAATTCTCAGGAGGCTTTTCCCCTAGTCTAAAGTCTTGTCACATTCCTGCCCTTTTTTCCTTAACACAAAATCTGTTATTTTCTTCTCTCTTATAGGAATTCCAGAGCTCAATACCAAGCATCTCCACTGCTATTCCTCTTCAACCTCATTCCATCCCACCTCCTGCCACACGCATGTATAGCTGGGGAGCTGAGGATTTAGGGAGCAAAGAAGAAAGGACTCACCAGAGTGGATGATGAATGCAGCAAGAAACAGCAGCACCTTGGGTCCCAAGAGCAGCATATCTATAGGGGTAGTGGGCATAGCAGAGAATATGATGCTCAGGGGCACATCTGCATTTCAGCACCAGGGGAAGATGCCTCTGGGTCCCTGTTTCTTTGTCTTCCCAGGAACTTTCTTCATTCTCCCTTATGACTCAAATCTTTTCTCTCTTTTCTTACCTTTCACTCAACATTCATTTCTCCCTCAAATCTGTTCTTTGGTCACTTACCATTATTCTTGCTCTTATTATTCTCTTCTACCAAGTCAGAAGAAATTTTACATTCTACATGGTCCGTACTTGGCCCTACCCTTTGGCCTCTTTTGCCCCGATGTCAAATCTTCCTTTCTCATATGCTTGTCTTTTTCATATCATCTGCTCATCTTGGCATCTCCTTCATTTGAATTGCATGGTTATTTGGAGGTCTGCTCAAGTCTAAGTTGAGTGACATTCTCCGTTGCCCCTCTCCAGCCCTTTCACACACACACACACACACAGACACACACACATTCCCTCTGTCTATTTAGAGTTTTAGGTAACAAAACAACTCACTGTCTATGGTGTTCTGCTCTTTCTACCGAGTCCTTTGGCTGCTGAATGTGTCTCCCTCCTTTTATGCTGTTCTTACTTTGGCTGGAGAATGATGTGAACAGAGCCACTCCCTGGAAAGAACTTCGGATTTGGCCTCTGAAACAATGAGATGAGGGAGAGTAAGAAAGCCAGGCTAGGCGTAGAAAGCGTGTTACTATCAGGCTGGGGTGAGAAGGGGGATGGGAATTTGCAGTGGCTCACACCCTCATTCCAAACATTATGACCACACTGGTGAGAGCTCTTGCTGCTCCCTGGAAGGGTTGGCCCCAGCTTGTGTATTGCCTTTCTTCCATCAGCCTATTTTCCCTCCTCTCATGATCTGGTCCCAGCTCCCTTTTTTCCTGGCTTTCCTTCTTACCTAAAAGTTCCTTCTTATCCTTGCTGTTTCTCTCTCTCTCTCTCTCTCTCTCTCTGGCTATCTTCCTTTTTTTTTTTTTTTTTTTTTTTTTTTTGAGACTGAGTTTCTCTCCTGTCGACTAGGCTGGAATGCAATGACATCATCTCTGCTCACTGCAAACTGTGCCTCCTGGGTTCAAGCAATTCTGCCTGAGCCTCTTTATCTTCCATATTTGAATCCTTCCTTCATCCCTGTGGGAAGTAGAAAAGTTCCTTTTTAAAGTTTCCTTTCCTGTTAAAGAATAAGTGTGCTAATAACTTTTTTAAGCCCTATCCTATGTAGTTGTTAGACATGCCATGCTTACAGGCACGTAGTACATTCTATGTCCTTGTACTTTAACCAAGATACCTGTGCTGGACATGCTCACAGGCATGTCCCAGCTCTCCATTGCTTTTACCTGTTTAAAAAAGTTTTAAGTTGTTAGCCAATCAGGTTTTAGATTGTGAGGTCTGACTCCAGCCAACAGAGATCAGACACAGCAGTAAGTACAACCCCAAATGTGTAATAAATACATTTGTGTGTTTCCCTTTGTTCTTTCTACTCTCATAGCATGATGGCTAGTGAGAGTACCCTGTGTGTTTCCCTTTGTTCTTCGTACTCTTGTGGCATGATGGCTAGTGAGAGTACCCTTCCTGCAGTCCAGGAAGTAAAAATTGGCGTTGCTGAAATATCCTTTGTCTCAGTGCTAATTTTTCTTTGCAGCACCAAGCATCTATTTTCAACATCTATTTCCAACAATCCCTCTTTTTCACTTTCTTTTTCAATATTCATCTGGTCAACACTAAGAAATTCCTTTTTATTCCTGTATTTCTTTTTCATCTCTGCCTCTTCTTGACCTACACATTTAGACTCTTCCTGGTTTTTTCCCCTGGGAATATCCTATGCGTTCTCACAACCAAGAAAACACAGATTCCATATGAGTTTTGTCCAAGAGGAAGGCTGGCTCTCTTACGGTTATAAAAAGTTCAGGAAATTTTCAGAACTCTCCAAATCATTTTCAAATGTAGAGAAGTTCCGTGAGAGGAGTGCAAGCCTTACTCTCTCTTTTGGCTTTGTTTGAGCTTAACTAAGAATCTTGGTTTCTGGGATCTTAAGGATAAAATGCAATCAGATGCCCAAAGAAAACTGAAAAGAGAGGTTATTGTGTTTGCCTTACAGTCTACCAATATTTTTCCTTAGATCATGTAATGTGTAGATAACACTTTCTCTGATCCAGGAATTTTTTTTTTAAGATAGGGTCTTGAGGCCGGGCGCAGTGGCTCACACCTGTAATCCCAGCACTTTGGGAGGCCGAGGCAGGCGGATCACCTGAGGTCAGGAGTTCGAGACCAGCCCAGCCAACATGGTGAAACCCTGTCTCAAAAAAAAAAAAAAAAAATGATAGGGTCTTGGTCTATTGCCCAGACAGGAGTACAGTGGCATGATCATGGTGGTTCACTGCAGGCTTGACCTCCTGGGCTCAAGTGATCCTCCTGCCTCAGCCTCTTAAGTCGCTGGGACTACAGGTGTATGCCACCGTGCCAGGCCAATTTATTTTAATTTTTTTGTAGAGACAGGATTTTTCCATGTTGCTCAGGCTTGTTCCAGGAATTTTAAAGACTTTGTATTTGCTCTTATTCATCGAGACTCTAGTGGTTAAACCACTAAAACATTCCCACTTTGGATTCAAGAGCAAACTTGAATTACAGAAAATCAAGTCTGAGGAATAGTGGACCTTGCATGCCACAGAAATATGTAAGGTTCCTATTACCTGTTAGCTCCTTTAGTCTCCTTGATGGAATAAATTAGAGAAGAGTACGGGTAGACAGACAGCAGTTAGTATTAACAAATTACAGACTAGAAGAAAAAAAAGGGGTATGATGGAAGGAAGGAGTCTAGTTGAGAGGAAGAAAGAGAGGTGGACACAGAAACAAGCAAATCGCACTTTGTAAGCACCTCTGGGACCTCCGAGGGAGCTGTAAGTGCTACATTTCTGAGACATATGGAATCTGGTCAGTCCCCAGAACAATTCGAGTGCTACGCCCAGCTCTTCCTAATCTTCCTGCCCAGAACTTGCTTCTCTCCCATCTGCTCCACGATGAGGGTGCTGAGGCTAGAAAACAGATGTGATTCTAGTCTGGGGAGAGTCAGGGAAAGAAAAGGGTGTGGGGAGAAGAAACAAAAAAGCGGATGCAAAGCAGGACATAGCTAAGGCAGGACTTAGAATGGAGAGCCTAGACGCGCAATCAAGTTTTCCATGAAGCTCAGACAGATGCAGAGCTGGACTCAGGCCAGTCATTTGGTGGGAAGAGCAATGACCTCAATGTGCTGGCCTGGCTAGAGGAGAGCCTCCCCAGGCAGTGGGAGGGGCATTCTCCTGGGGGTGTAGGAGGTAATCTGGAGTTGGGGCAGTGAAAATAGGAACAGAGTGCTCAGAGCAGGGCTAAAGAAGAGAATAGGCAGAGAGTAGCATCCTAGAAGGAAAGGAGAGGTAGTGAGGCAGGAACTGGCAGAAGAGCAGGACAACCATATATTGTTGTTGGGTTTTAGAGACTTTGAAGAATGCAGTTTGTGGCCAGGCGTGGTGGCTCACGCCTGTAATCCCAGCACTTTGGGAGGCCAAGGCAGGTGGATCACGAGGTCAGGAGATCGAGACCATCCTGACCAACATAGTAAAACCCTGTCTCTATTAAAAATACAAAAATTAGCTGGGCGTGGTGGTGGGCGCCTATAGTCCCAGCTACCCGGGAGGCTGAGGCAGGAGAATTACTTGAACCTGGGAGGCAGAGGTTGCAGTGAGCCGAGATTATGCCACTGCACTCCAGCCTGGCAACAAAGCGAGACTCCTTCTCAAAAAAAAAAAAAAAAAAAAAAGAGAGAATGCAGTTTGTTTCAAGGTTGGTTAATTTGTTTGTTTCTTTTTTTTTTTTTTGAACCCAAATCCTGGGTTCAAATGATTTTCCCGGCTCGACCTCCCTAGTAACTGAGATTACAGGCACCAGCCACCACACCTGGCTAATTTTTGTATTTTTAGTAGAGGGGGTTTTACCATGTTGGCCTGGCTGGTTTCGAACTCCTCACCTCAAGTGATCTGCCTACCTCGGCCTCCCAAAGTGCTGGGATTACAGGTGTGAGCCACCCAAGGTTGGTTAACTTTTTCATGGCAACTATGGTGGGCCCTTTATTCTACTACAGTTCCCCATTTGTTTTCAGAGCCTGGGTTTGCATCCCTAGGCTTACAGATCCTCAGATTTGCTTTTCTCAGGGTGATTTGGTCAGCCTCTGTTCCATTGTACATCAATTGATCATTTAATAAATCAGCACCAATGGTCAGAAATGAGCAAATGCTATCCAGAGTTACAAGCCCATAATTTTCTGGGGTTCCTTTATACTTACTGGGTAGCAGTCCATACTTCCATCTCACATAGGATGGATCTCCTGAGGGTAGACAACACATTCTCCAGCAAAAAGAAAGCCCTTCATGGGATTGACTGGCAGATGTAGGAGTAACTTAATGAAGGCAATCTATGTTTGAGATGCCCAGGAAAATTTTAGTTTTTATAAAACGTTGTGAACGATGAGCAAAGTGCAAAGAAAGAGGAGAGAGGCAGAGATGCGAGATGTCAGGCTGGCTTTATTCATCTGTTTATCAGCCTGTAAAGAATACACCCATTAGCTGAAGGCCTCTGGGCAAATGTACAGAAGGTTTATTACTGTAGTCCCATCCAACTAAATTAAATCCAGGAGCTAAACACACACACACAAAATTCCCCATAAAAGGAAAGAAAAGAAAGGGGGAGGGTTATATGAGGCAGGGAGGGCAGGGAGAGGGAGTGGTGTCTGTAGAGGAATGAAGCAATGAAGTAGTAACAGCCAAACACAAAAGATGGACTTAGATGCCAAAATACGTATGTCCTTAGAAAACTTACGCTAGGGAACACTTGTTTGTCCATCAAAATCCAGCCTAGATGTGGCTTCCTGCCAGAAACTTTTCCTGGTACCCCCTGCTTCTGAAGAGTTCATCATTCCCTCTATTAAACCAGCTCTTTGTTTATTTGTATAATCACATAATCCACTTTATTAAACTCTTTTACATGTCTTTAATCCCTGTGAGGCTGTGTTTCTTTTTCTTATTTTTTTTTTTATTTTTTATAGAAATGGGGTCTCACTGTGCTGCCCAGGTTGGCTCAAGTGATCGGCCTGCCTTGGCCTTTCAAAGTGCTGGGATTATAAGTGTGAGCCAATGCCCCCAGCCTAGGCTGAGTGTTTCTTGATGGCAGATGCTGTCTTATTCCTCTTTAGCTGACATAATGGTTAGCACATTAAAACTCAAAATTTGCAGCCTGGGCAACATGGCAAGACCCTGTCTCTTCCAAAAAAAAAAAAGCTTTTTTCTTTTTTGAGATGAACTTTCACTCTGTCACCCAGGCTGGAGTGCAATGCATGATCTCAGCTCACTGCAACCTCCACCTCCAGGGTTCAAGCAATTCTCCTGCCTTAGCCTCCCGTGTAACTGAGATTACAGGCGCCCACCACCATGCCTGGCTGATTTTTGTTTTTGTTTTTGTTAGACTGAGTTTCGCTTTTATTGCCCAGGCTGGAGTATAATGGGGCGGTCTCGGCTCACTGCAGCCTCCACCTCCTGGATTCAAGTGATTCTCCTGTCTGAGCCTCCTGAGTAGCTGGGATTACAGGCACGCATCACCACACTCAGATAATTTTTTGTATTTTTAGTAGAAACAGGGTTTCACCATGTTGGCCAGGCTAGTCTCAAACTCCTGACCTCAGGTAATCCACCCACCTCGGCCTCCCAAAGTGTTGGGATTACAGGCGTGAGCCACCGCGTCCAGCAAAAATTGTTTTTCATTAGTCAGGTATGGTGGCATATGCTGTGGTCCCAGCTACTCAGGAGGCTGAAGTGGGAGGATCGCTTGAACCCAGGAGGTCTAAGGCTGCAGTGAGCTATGACTATGCCACTACACTCCAGCCTGGGCAACAGAGTGAGACCCTGCCTAAAACAACAACAACAAAAAAAGCTATCTAAATGTGGTCAATTGAATTGAATTGAGATGAAGACTTGAAATAGGAATTTTCTATTTCTGAAATATTAACATTTAAAAACAGTCAAGGCCGGGCGTGGTGGCTCACACCTGTAATCCAAGCACTTTGGAGGCCAAGGCGGGGGGATCACCTGAGGTCAGGAGTTCAAGACCAGCCTGACCAACATGGTGAAACCCCGTCTTTTTAAAAAAAATAAAAAATAAAAACAGTCAAATGCAAGAGGGTAGAGGATAAAGTTTTAGGGAAGTAAGCAGTTTGAGAGCATACATGGAGTTCAGCAAGCAGAACAAGCAATATTGAAGTGATATGGGGGAAAGAGCAAAAAGGAACAGACTCCTCCAAAGCAGAAAAATGTGGCAACAGCTAGTCTTTTTGTTTTTTTTTTGAGATGGAGTCTCACTCTGTCGCCGGGCTGGAATGCAGTGGCGCAATCTTGGCTCACTGCAACCTCCCTCCCCAGTTCAAGCGATTCTTCTGCCTCAGTCTCCTGAATAGCTGGAATTACAGGCGCGCACCACCACGCCCAACTAATTTTTGTATTTTTAGTAGAGACGGGGTTTCACCATGTTGGCCAGGATGGCCTCAATCTCTTGACTTTGTGATCTGCCTGCCTCGGCCTCCCAATGTGCTGGGATTACAGGCATGAGCCACTGCCCCAGCCCTCTGCTAGTCTTAAAGGAATTTTGGCAGTAAGACTGTAAAAGTTATTGAATGTAAAACATATACAACTTATATCTACAATAATTAGTGCTTCTGTCTCATCATTTTTCTTTGTGTAAATTTTTTGATGGCACTGGTAGTCGGTCTTTACACTGTTACAGTCATATGTTCTTGACCATGCAAATGTAAAATGTTTGATCCAGGTTTAAGATTCTGCTCAATCTCCTGAACCCACAGAAAAAAGATTTAAATCACTCTGATAAAACTGGCTGCAGACAAACAAAATAGGACAAGCTCTAGAAATTCATTCATTGGCTGGGAGTGGTGGCTCATGCCTGTAATCTCAGCACTTTGGGAGGCCGAGGCAGGCGGATCACCTGAGGTTCAGAGTTTGAGACCAGCTGGACCAATACAGTGAAACCCTGTCTTAAAAAAAAAAAAAAGGCCAGGCGTGGTGGCTCACGCCTGTAATCGAAGCACTTTGGAGGCCAAGGTGGGCGGATCACCTGAGGTCGGGAGTTCAAGACCAGCCTGACCAACATGGTGAAACACCGTCTTTATAAAAAAAAAAAAAAAGAAAGAAAGAAATTCATCCGTCTTCTCATTCTACCTGCCAAAATAAAAAAAAAGAGAGAAAGAAAGAAACTCTGGAATTTGCAAATATGGTTTAAAAAAGGAAAGTTCAATGTATATAATTAATAACAAATAACAGCTTACGTAATTATTTAGCACATCTATAAAATAAATATATAGTTTCATAGGTTATATGTATTAATACTAGGTAGCCTGTAAGAGAGCCCCAATGATCCCCACCTCCTGTTTTGTTTTGTTTTGTTTTTGAGATTATCTGGGCATAATAGTCCAAGGAAAGAAAAAAAAATTTTTAAGAGATCAAGTCTCTTTTTGTTGCCCAGGCTGGAATGTAGTGGAGTGATCTTGGCTCACTGCAACCTCCACCTCCCAGTTTCAAACAATTCTCATGCCTCAGCCTCCTGAGTAGCTGAGATTACAGACACCAGCTACCATACCCAGCTAATTTTTGTATTTTTAGTAGAGACAGGGTTTTACCATGTTGGCCAGGCTGGTCTTGAACTCCTGAGCTCAAGTGATTTGCCCCGCATCGGCCTCCCAAAGTGCTGGGATTAGAGGGTGAACCACCGTGCCTGGCCTCCCACCTCCTGTTCTTCATCCCCTGTGTGATGCTTCCCGCTTGAGTTTGGTCTGGCCTTAGGGACTACTGGAAATAGACCATAGCAGTTGTGATGGGGTGTGACTTCCCAGATTATGTGACAGGAAGACTCTAGCTTCTATTTTTGGGGCTCCCTCTTGCTCTCCTGCTTTCTTTTTTCTTTTTCTTTTTTTTTTAAGACGGAGTCTCACTCTGTTGCCAGGCTGGAGTGCAGTGGTGCGATCTCGGCTCACCACAACCTCCAACTCCCTGGTTCAAATGATTCTCCTGCCTCAGCCTCTGAAGTAGCTGGGATTACAGATACACACCACCACACCCAGCTAATTTTGTATTTTTAGTAGAGATGAGGTTTCACCATGTTAGTCAGTATGGTTTCAATGTCCTAACCTCCTGATCCACCTGCCTCAGCCTCCCAAAGTGCTGGGATTTCAGGTGTGAGCCACCACACCCAGCCTGCTTTCTTATTTGCTCTGAACAAAGCCAGCTGCCATGCTGTGAGCTGCTCTATTGAGATGCCCAGGCGGCAAGGCACTGATGTCTGTAGCCAACAGCCAGCACCCCGGGACCTGCCAAAAGGCACATGCATGAACTTGGAAGTGGATCTTCTCTCAGCTGGGCCCCGAGATGATGATGGCACCAGCTAACACCTTGATGACAGCCTTGTGAGATACTCTGAGCCAGAGGTACCCAGCTAAGTCGTCCTAATCACAGAAACGTTGGGAAAATAAATGTTTTTTGTTTTAAGCTGTTAAACTTTGAACTAGATAGATAACTAATATGCTGTATAGCTATAATATAGGATTATTTTTATCTATTATAAAAATTTCATATTTATATATTTGTAACTATTATATAGTATATGCCTTAGTCCATTTGTGTTGCTGTAAAGGAGTACCCAAGGCTGGGTAATTTATAAAGAAAAGAGGTTTATTTGGCTCATGGTTCTGCAGGCTGTGCAAGAAGTGTGGTGCCAGCATCTGTCTCTGGCGAGGGACTCAGGCTTCTTTCACTCATGGGTGAAGGGGAAGGGGAGCTGGTATGTGCAGATATCACATAGCAAGAGAGGGGAAGGAGGAGCCAGGCTCTTTTTAACAACCAGCTCTCACAATAACTGATGGAATGAGAACTCACTGATTACTGTGGGGAGAACACCAATCCATTTATGAGGCATCTTACCCCATGATCCAAGCACCTCCCACTAGGCCCACCTCCAACATTGGGGGTCAAATTTCAACATGAGATTTGGAGAGGCCAAACCATATCTAAACCATAGCAGTATATAATAATATGATACAGTATCAATACAGTTATATTAAGATGAAATACTATAAATTACCTCATATATTAAATATTAATGTAAATTAGTAATAATAGCTAATATTTATGGAGCATTTATCACGTATTAGGCTATGCTAGCTAAAAAGTAAGTACAGTATGATTATGCTACATAAATTATATACCTTCTTTGAAAATTAATACATTCATAGGAAAGCAGAGAGAAAAGAAAGGAAGAAGATGAAAAGAAAAAAGAAGAGATATTGGAGAAGGGATAGGAGAGAAGGAAGAGACATGGAGAGGAAGAAGGAATCAAGGCCCCATGATTCAATTACCTCCCTCTGGGTCCCTCCCATAACATGAGGGAATTCACCCAAGTTGAGATTTGGGTGGGGATATAGCCAAACCGTCTCATTCCATCCCTGGCCTCTCCAAATCTCATGTCCTCACATTTCAAAACCAATCATGCCTTCCCAAGAGTCCCCCAAAGTCTTAACTCATTTCAGCATTAACCCCAAAGTCCACAGTCCAAAGTTTCATCCGAGCCAAGACAAGTCAATTCCCTTCCACCTTGAACCTGTAAAATCAGGAGCAAGCTAGTTACTTCCTAGATACAATGGGAGTACAGGTACTGGGCAAATACAGCTGATCCAAATGGGAGAAATTGGCCAAGACAAAGGGGTTACAGGGTCCATGCAAGTCTGAAATCCAGTGGGGCAGTCAAATTTTAAAGCTCCAAAATGATCTCCTTTGACTCCAGGTCTCACATCCAGGTCATGCTAATGCAAGAGGTGGGTTCCCATGGTCTTGGGCAGTTCCATCCCTGTGGCTTTGCAGGGTACGCTCTCTCTCCTGGCTGCTTTCACAGGCTAGTGTTGAGTGTCTGCAGCTTTTCCAGGCTCTTGGTGCAAGCTGCCAGTGGATCTACCATTCTGGGGTCTGGAGGATGGTGGTCCTCTTCCCAGAGCTCCGCTAGGCAGTGCCCCAGGAGGGACTCTGTGTGGGGCCTACAAAACCCACATTTCCTTCTGCACTGCCCTAGCAGAGGTTCTCCATGAGGGCTCCACCCCTGCAGCAAACTTTGCTTGGGCATCCAGGCATTTTCACACATCTTCTAAAATCTAGGCAGAGGTTCCCAAACCTCCGTTCTTGACTTCTGTGTACTCACAGGCTCAACACCACATGGAAGCTGCCAAGGCTTGGGGCTTCCACCCTCTGAAGCCACAGCCCAAGCTGTATGTTGGCCTCTTTCAGCCATAGCTGGAGTGGCTGAGACACAGGGCACCAAGTCCCTAGGTAGCACACAGCATGGGGTCCCTGGACCCAGCCCACAAAACCCCTTTTTCCTCTTGGGCCTCTGTGCCTGTGATGAAAAGAGCTGCTGTGAAGGTCTCTGACATGGCCTGGAGACATGTTCCCCACGGTCTTGGGGATTGACATTAGATTCCTTGCTACTTATGCAAATTTCTGCAGGCGGCTTAATCTTCTCCCCAGATAATGGGTTTTTCTTTTCTATCACATAGTCAAGCTGCAAATTTTCCAAACTTTTATGCTCTTGTTCCCTTATAAAATTGAGTGCCTTTAACAGCACCCAAGTCACCTCTTGAATGCTCTGCTGCTTAGAAATTTCTTCCACTAGATACCCTAAATCATCTCTCTCAAGTTTAAATTTCCACAAATCTCTAGGGCAGGGGCAAAATGCCACCAGTCTCTTTGCTAAAACATAGCAAGAGTTACCTTTGCTCCAGTTCCCAGCAAGTTCCTCATCTTCATCTGAGATCATCCAGCTGGATTTTTTTTTTTTTTTTTTGAGATGGAGTCTCACTCTTCACCAGGCTGGAGTACAGTGGCATGATCTCAGCTCACTGCAACCTCCACCTCCCAGGTTCAAGTGATTCTCCTGCCTCAGCCTCACGAGCAGCTGAGACTATAAGAGGCCGCCGCTACATCTGGCTAAGTTTCGTATTTTTAGCAGACATGGGGTTTCACCATGTTGGCCAGGATGGTCTCAATCTCTTGACCTCCTGATCCACCCACCTCAACCTCCCAAAGTACTGAGATTACAGGCGTGAGCCACCACACCCAGCCCAGTCTGGATTTTATTGTCTCTATCACTATCAGCATTTTGGGCGAAGCCATTCAACAAGTCTCTAGGAAGTTTAGGACTTTCCCACATTTTTTCTGGCTTCTTCTGAACCCTTCAAACTGTTCTAATCTCTGTCTGTTACCCAGTTCCAAAGTTGCTTCCACATTTTCAGGTACCTTTTCAGCAACACCCCACTCTATTGGTACCAATTTACTGTATTATTCTGTTTTCGTGCTGCTAATGAAGACATATCCAAGACCGCGAAGAAAAAGAGGTTTAATTGAACTTACAGTTTCACATGGCTGGGGAAGCCTCAGAGTCATGGTAGGAGGAGAAAGGCACTTCTTACATGGCAGCAGCAAGTGAGAATGAGGAAGAAGCAAAAGCGGAAACCCCTGATAAACCCATCAGATCTCATGAGATGTATTCACTACCAGGAGAATAGCATGGGAAAGACCAGCCCCCATGATACAATTAACTCCCCCGGGTCCCTCCCATGACACGTGGGAATTCTGGAAGATGCAGCTGAAGGTGAGATTTGGGTGGGAACACACATCAGTTCTCATGAGATCTGGTCATTTAGAAGTGTGTGGTATATTTCTGCCTCCCTGTGCTCCTACTTTCACCACGTGAACGGCCTGCTCCTGCTTTGCCTTCCATCATGAGTAAAAGCTTCCTGAGGTCTCCCCAGAAGCAGATGCTGCTATACTTCTTGTATAGCCCATGGAATCATAAGCCAATTAAACCTCTTTTGTTTATAAATTACCCAGTCTTAGAGTGCAGTGGCACAATCTCAGCTCACTGCAACCTCCACCTCCTGGGTTCAAGCAAATCTTATACCTCAGCCTCCTGAGTAGCTGGGATTAGAGGCACCCACCACCACGCCCAGCTAATTTTTGTATTTTTAGTAGGGACAAGGCTTCACTATGTTGGCCAAGCTTGTCTCAAACTCCTGATCTCAGGTGATCTGCCTGCCTCAGCTCCCAAAGTGCTGGGATTACAGGCATGAGCCATCATATTTGGCCTCTGACTGGGTATTTCTTTCAAGTGATGCAAGAACAGCACAGTGACAGACAGAGTTGTGCTGAGAGCAGTGACAGGTAGAGATACAGTGCTGGTCTTTCAACTACTCCTTATTGACGAGTTACCATGAATCACTGATACCTTTCCATTTGAAGACCCTTCTCCTCAACTCCCTGAATGGTGCTATTTAACAAACTACACCAAAACTTGTGATTAAAAGCAACAACAGCTGGCTCACACCTGTAATCCCAGCACTTTGGGAGGCCGAGGTAGGTGGATCACGAGGTTAGGAGATCGAGACCATCCTGGCCAGCATGGTGAAACCTCATCTCTACTAAAATACAAAAAATTAGCAGGGTGTGGTGGCATGCACCTGTAGTCCCAGCTACTCAAGAGGCTGAGGCAGCAGAATCACTTGAACCCAGGAGGCAGAGGTTGCAGTGAGTCAAGATGGCGCAATTGCACTCTAGCCTGACAACAGAGCAAGACTCCATTTCTTGATTTTGTGTGTTGATGGGGCAGGAATTCTGCTTTACACAGCATTAGCTGGGCTGCAGGGATGGCCGAATGGCTAGTTAGTGCTAGCTGCCAGTGGAAATAGCAAATAGGGTTGTTGGCAGAAGCGTCAGTTATCTTCCAGGTAGTGTCTCCACCAACTCACTTGAGCTTCTTTTTTTTTTGAGACAGAGTCTTCCTCTGTCGCCCAGGGTGAAGTGCAGTGGTGCAATCTCAGCTTACTGCAACCTCTGCCTTCCAGGTTCAAGTGATTCTCCTACCTTATCCTGCCAAGTAGCCGAGACTACAGATGTGTGCCACCATGCCTAGCTAATGTTTGTATTTTTTAGTAGAAACAGGGTTTTGCCATGTTGGCCAGGCTAGTCTCAAACTCCTGACCTCAGGTGATCCACCCACCTCAGCCTCCCAAAGTGCCGGGATTACAGGGGTGAGCCACTGCGCCCGGCCTCACTTGGTCTTCTGACAGCACAAGCATGGGTTGAGAGAGCATGTGAAGAAACATCGCATCTCTTAAAGGCTCCGTCTCAGAAGTTCTCACCATGTTTTGTTGGTCTAGATAAGCCACAGGATCAGTTCCAGTTTAAGGAAAAGAGAAATAAAGTCCACCTTTTACTGAGAAGAGTGGCAAAAAACAAACATGCAGTCACCTTTAGTCCTCCACAGCATCTCTGAAGTTAAGCCTCTGCCCACTCAGCCTTTCAAAGTATTGGAATTACAGTCATGAGCCATGAGCCACTGCACCCAGCCTCTTGTCACAATTGTTTTTTTTTTTTTTTTGAGAGGGAGTCTTGCTCCGTTGCCCAGGCTGGAGTACAATGGCATGATCTCGGCTCACTGCAACCTCCACCTCCTGGGTTCAAGCAATTCTCCTGCCTCAGCCTCAGAGTAGCTGGGATTACAGGCAACTGCCACCACACCCAGCTAATTTTGATATTTTAGTAGAGACGGGTGTGTCACCATGTTGGCCAGGCTGGTCTCGAACGAACTGCTGATCTCAAGTGATCCGCCCACCTAGGCCTCCCAAAGTGCTGGGATTACAGGTGTGAGCCACTGCACCTGGCCCTCTGCTCACAATTCTAAGAAAACCTGTCACACAAGAACCTCTTTGTTGCTGAATGACACAGACACATTTCAGTCTTATTTTCTTATTTTCTGTAGCATTAGTCACTGCTGACCAGTCCCCACTTTTTGAAATGTCCCCTCCTCTTGACATCTATGATAGCACAGTCCTTGTTTTCCTCTTAACACCCTCTAGTGTTCTTTAACATTTCCTTTTTCTTCTTCTTCTGTTTACTGTTAAGTGCTGGTTTTCAAGGTTCTGGCCCGGCCACCTGTCTTTTTACTGTACTTTCTCCCTCTCCTTCACCCACTCCCAAGTCTTCATTTACCATCTACTGGTTCATTCTCCCAGATCTATACTTCAGTTTAACCTGTATCTGTCAACCTAAAATAATCAAAAGGGTCAGGATCTAATTTCAAAACAGTTTATTCAAGTGCAAAGTGTGATGATGGCACGTCTGGAAACATCAAGTCCAAAAGAAGGAAGTCAGCCTTGTGAAGTCAGGAAGTTAAGGTTTCATTTATATAGGCAGAGACAGAGGAGCTTTTAGCAGGATTACAACTTTTTTATATACAACTTTGGCACATAGTTATCGCAATGTGATTGACTATAAAAGTGTTTCTTTTTGGGAGAGTACATGTGGTTGTTTCCTTGGGGTTTTTTTGTTGTGTTGTTGTTTTACAGAGGTGTAATAGTCACGGATTTTCTGTCATCTGGTTTAAGCAAGGCAGAACAACAAAGGAAAAGTTAATCTGTAACAAAGACCATTAGTTAAGAAGGCAGGAGTTTTTGTCTCTGACATTGTTTAATTTTCTCTAATTGTACAGGACAAGAAAAATGAGAGAATGAGTTAATCTATAATCCGAGAAACATGTTATAGCCATATGTAACTCAGAGAAGTCTCATCTCTGTCAAGGTTTAAATGTTTTGAGGGGTTCCAACAGCTGCTTTTTTTTTTTTTTTTTTGAGACAGAGCTCTCCCTCTATCGCCCAGGCTGATGTGCAATGGTGTGATCTCAGCTCACCGCAAACTCCACCTCCCGGGTTCAAGTAGCTGGGTAACAGGCACCCGCCACCATGCCTGGCTAA